>WYDI02002490.1:0-212396 GCA_009867235.2 Psittacus erithacus
CCTCCCCCCCCACCCCCCCTCCCCCCCCCGCAAACAGAGCCCTGGAAACTCAGAGCCACCACAACCTTCAATGAAAGAGGGAAAAAACAAGTACTTTCCACCACCAAACAAATGAGCTCATCTACCTCATCACTTAAGGCAGTCTGAGCGCCAAGCCTGAGTTACTGCTCCTCTCTGCCCAGCCCCATTTTCACATTTCTCTGCTGCTCTAGGTCTACTAGCCTTGTTTCAGGAAGTCCTCAGCAGAGTTTATTGCTGGGGAATATATCCCAATAGCACATCCTGAATAAAGGACAGTTAAAGTGATCGTTTGCCTTTTCTCTGTTTGATTGGCAACTAAGTGAAGGAAGGGAGAGCTGTGCCACAAATGGTGCCCAAGAAGGATATCACTGAGAAACTGAGAAGGTACTTTAAAAAAAATCTCTTCTGTTCTTGGGGTCCCAAAGAGAGGTCTCTGTTTATCAGGCACCACATACAAGTGGGCAGCAACAATGCAGGAGCCCCCTCCCTCCTCTACATGTGAGTGATTCCTGCTGGTTTCCAGCAAGAAGTATTTGTGTCTTGATGGAGAATGACATCATGTTTTGTGGGGAGGTACAGAGTGGCTTCCTTCCCCTGGTTCTGCAGCACTGCTGTCTGAGGGAAGCAGCCGGCCTGCTCCACCTCTGGCATCTCCTCAGAGATCACCAAGAAGAACGTACTTAGTTCCAGTTGCAGAAGGCTGTTACCTTCGTATGTGCCCAAGCACATATGCTGACATAAAAATGAGCTTACAGGGCTGGAAAACAATAATTTCCCTCTTGCGTACATTTCTTCTCCGTCTTCTGTGCAGATACAGTAGCCTGGGCAGTGACCATAAGCAAGTAAGAAAATCTGGTCATGACTTGGAGAGCTCCATGGAGGTCCAGTGGGGTTGAAGGGATTTTTTTACTGCTAGGCATGTGTGGGGGGAGATGTTGCTTTTCAGGAGAGAGATATCAGCCAGGTTTCTTTCCATAAAGGCATCCCTGGAGATTCTCCACAAATGACATGCACTGGTCAAGCTCTTGCCAGATGCCAGCCTGATTTATTGCAACTCAGCTCCCCTTCCAGCTCACATATTCTCACTTGTTCAGGGACATACATATCCCAGGGGTAGATTGTAGATGCTCTGTTTCTGCCCCTAGAGCATTCAGAAAACAGCCACAGTCCCGTCTTGTTTGCACTGTAATCACAACAGTTGTGTAAACACAACACTGAACCAGATCAGGTTGAGGTTGTTCATTCAGAATGTGCTTTGAGAAGTTTTCCTTCTTGTTTTGCAACCACCAGATCTAGATGCTTACTTTCTAAGAGCCCCCCAGGATTTCATGAAATTGGCAGAGTCCAAGCCTTGGAATTAAATAAAATCCTATGAAAAGCTAGGAAACATAATTCAACAACTTTCACTGGTCTCTGGGGTTACTGCTAGCTGTAAGGTCCTAGCTGCAGACTCTAGCTTCTACCTCAAATAAATAGAATTGGCTCAGTTGGGAAAGACCTTCAAGATCATCAAGTCCAACCATTGCCCAGAACTTCCAAGACCACCACTGAACCATCTCACTGAAGGCCTCATCCTCATAGTTTGTGAACACTTCCAGGAACAGTGACTCCACCACTGCCCTGGGCAGCCTGTTTCAAAGCCTGACCACCCTCTCTGTGAAGAAATTGCTCCTAATATCCATCTGAACTTTTCCTACTGCAGCCTGAGGCCATTTCCTCTTGTCCTATCACTTGGGAGAAAAGACTGACCCACACCTCACGGGCACAAGCTAGATCTCCCTATTTGGCTTACCCACCAGCTTAGGAAGTTACCATCCACACCCTCCAAGAAACTTCCTGGTTGTTTCTTCTCTGCTGTGTTGTACTTCCAGCAGACATCTGGTAGGTTGAAGTTCCCCATGAGAACAAGGGCAAGAGGTCTTGAAACTTCTCCCAGTTGTTTGAAGAACACTTCATCTGTAGCTTCATCCTGGCTGGGTGGTCTCTAACAGACTCCTACCAGGATATCTGATTGGTTGGCCTTCCCCCCTGATCTTCACACAGACGTTCATCCTTCTCACTCACAACACTGAGTTCAAGGCAGTTGATTCACACCCTGACATACAATGCACACCCCCCCCATTTCAAAAGTGACAGGAGAAGATGGCAGCAAAGAGGTAAATCATGGTTGATGTTAAACCACTGATGCATCACTGCTCGAAGCCCCAGAGGCTGGTATTTAGAGCAGAGGAATTAGGGAGTTTACTTTGGAAGTAAGAGGCAGAAAACTTAGCATCAGGCAGGCTGAAGGATGCTAAGTATATTCAACTGTCCACAGATCACTGAAGTGTTATCAGTAGAGCCAGAGAGGACAAATTGACCTTTCTGTCTGTCTGTCTCTTTCTCTCTGCCTCCCTGCAGCTCAAAGAGAGAAAAGAAATCCTTTACTAGTTCTATTGATACTTCAGTTCCCTTTTTGTTACCCAGGGCCTGAGAGCATAGGATATACCAAAATGCCCCTTGCGTACAGGAGAGGATCAGGATGCAGCAGAGGGAGAGGTGAAGGAGCACAGCTGGCAGAGTGTTTGAGTCTACTGGAACTCACAACAAAAAAGGAATTTTGCTGGAAAAAGGTTGTGGGATACCCAGGATAAAGCAATGGAACTGCTGTGCTCGCTGAAGAGCTTGTGAATGGAAAGGTTGGACACAGGGCTGTACAATGGGCCTGGGAGTAAGGAGTCCTCATAATCAAGCATCTTCTCTCATGTTAAAAGTCTTCCAGCACTGAAGACATACCAGCAACATCTGCAGAAAGCACAACACTGAGGACTGCATCCATCCAGAAGAGCAGGAAAAACAGAGCACCATTGGCTATTTCCTGAGCACTGGGAGCTCTGTCTGGAAAGGTTCCCACATCCATCCCTAGCAGGTCCAGACACACTATGAAACACAAGAAAAGGGGGTGCACACAGTGAAATAAGGAGCCTGTTGTAGAAATGAAGAGCAAGGGGACCCAAGGACTGTGGTATAGACTACATTGCATTTTGCAAAACCTTGCAAAGTACCACAAGAGTCTGGCAACCAGAATCTCCCACCACTTCCCCCTCTTGCAGCAAACCTGACAGACACAGCTTCTTCCTTCTGTCCCAGCTTCACCCCACATATCCTCCCCCCCTGAGATCCTGTGCCTGACATGGCTGATTGCTTGCACCATTTGGGAGCTGTCATGGGGGCCCACAGAACAGGAGCAAGGTTCCAAAGCCATGCTGTGGCAAAATAATCCCTGCCTGGGCTCAGCATCTCTATCTATGTCTCTCATGTGCCCCTCTTTCTTCAAGTTCCACCCATTGCCTTCACAAGTCCAGGATGTGTTGATGATTCTGGGCGCTAGAGGAGAAGCCATTTCTGCAGCTGGTGAAGCACCACCTGTACAAAAGCCTCAGCAATGAGCCAGCAACAAAACCCAGTCTGGAGAAGGTGGAGGCAAAGTCTTCACTAGCTGCAGACACTGCTCAGTTGTGACATACTATTGGTCTGGCCTGAGAAACATATGGCAAGAACTCCATCTCTATGGGTCCTGGTCAGATCACAATGTTTCCTGGTAAAAGTTTTACTCTAAATGTTATGACTTCATTTTCCTTTTTTTTTTTTTTTTTTTTTAATAATTCTTTCTGGGGGGAGGGAGGCTGCAAAATGCAGGGAAAAAAATAAAATTGCAAAGTTTCTGTGAAGTCCAAGAGTGGGAAAACACGTACAGCAGGAACAGTACAAGAACCATATGAGTGTGTCCTAGAAGCACTAGGGTAGAAGCAAACAAAACCTGACATGTCATCTCTTCCATCAAGATCCAATGCACCATTCTCCAGTGCTGGCACTGAATGCAAAATCCACTTCTCCTCCAAAAACCAGCTTAACTGATGCATAGAAGTGTGAGCACATTACCAGGAGGGGAATCAATGTGGGTCTGTGTGTGTACAGGCAAGAAGGCAGTCCTTCAGGAAACGGGGCAGGAGACGTCAGGCAGTGGGCAGGGATTGATGCCACCCAGCAGGACACTGGAGGGGAGCAGGGGGCAGTGGGCTTGGCACAAGGGCTACAGAGAGAGGCACCCACAAGGTAGCGCAAAACAGCCAAGACAGCATTCGAGGTTCCCAATGCTCAGACAAGTGCACTTGATGGGAGCTGTTATTTAAACAAGCCAGTTGTTAATAAACGGAGCCTTTTAGCCCTAATTGGTGGAGAACCACAAGTCTGCAAAGCTCCCAGAGCTCTTCAATTATAGATACTGCCCCAGAACTGCTGGGAATGGCTGAGCTGTTTCATGAGTTGCCTCAGAGCTGCTCCTGCCTGTCACTGAACACAGCTCTGACGCTGCTCTGGTATGTCAGAGCTGCCATGATGTGCACCTTTCTTTATATACCCAAAGGCAGAGTCATCTATAGCCAGCCAGAGGCTCTGGACTCTGAAGGAGAAGGGCTTTTGGTACAGCTGTTTGCACCTATTCTACATCCTGTCCACTGCTGACTTCCTTCCCATGTCCCATCCATCAGCTCACTGGCTCTAATAGAGCTCTGTAGCCAAACAACCATCAAGTGTTTTCAGTGGCAGCCCTTTTGCATGTTTCCTACATCTTGAATGACTTCATAGGTCCTCTCTCGTGTGGATTGCTGGACAAGCCCAGAGGTGTTTTGTTTTCACACCCTAGCAGAGCCAGTTTAGCACAATCATAGCCCAGGCACTATCTTAGTCCCAAATTATTGCCATTTCCATGCCTTCAGTCAGGCTAAGGAATCTTTCACCCCTTGGTCTTTCTCCCCTCTGCAAGATACCATCACTCTTAACTGCCTTTCCTTGTGTAACCATAAATAAAAAGTATGCAGACAAGGACCACTGACAAAGGCGTAAGTGAACCCTTCCTACCCTCTATCATCATATCTGATGAGGAGCCAGCACAGCTAGTTACGGGAATTTATCAAAGAGGCATCAACATTCCCTGAAAGCTCTGAAAACCCTCTGATTCCACCATTTGTAGCCCCCCTGGCTCCACCAAATGAAACATTCAAAATGTTATCCTTAGAATACCAAAGAAAGAAGTTTCCTGACCTGGCTACAGCTCCTGAGCTCCAAGGCAGAAGGCTGGGAGCCAAGGTGAGGGGCAATGCAGCAGCTGCTGTTTTCCTGTGCTACCGAACAGATATTTAACATGCCCAAGTTCCATCTGTGGATTTACCCAATTGGGTACCCTTCTGCCAAACAACAAAAGCCTCATGAATCAGTGTTTTCTAAGAGAAACACAGGGTCAAAAAAATTCTTCAGCAAGCCTGAAAGCCCTGTACTCCGTGGGACACCCTACAACACAAAGTCTCAGGAGTTGAAATCAGCTCATGGTTTTAAATCCTTGACTTGGGTCCTTGGACCCTGTCTTGAGGTAAGCTTCCTGTCTTCTAATACAACTGTGTGCTCACATTTTCAGAGTTCTCAGTTGTAACTCATGAAGATAAATGAGGGAGTAGAGGGAAGAGGGAGACCTGAGGTGGTACAACAGGGTCTGGGCTGCCTTTTTACAGCCATCCGGTTTGTTGTGTTGCCAGCATCTTGCAAGAACTTTAACTGGCTGCTCCTGAAGCACCTAGATGCTAATAAGCAGAGTGGAGAAGGGAATGCTGTTTATGCACACTTAGTTATGCATCTTTAGACTCAAAAGTAAGCCACCCTCTGGGTGGAAGCCAAAATCCCTCTCTCAAAGCCATCTCTATCTGTATGAGCTGCCTGCCCGACCCAACTGGTAACACCCTGAAGGTAAAGGCATGCTGGCAGGAGGCATCATGCAAGCCATTGCATAAGAAGGGCTGAGCTCTGCAGGTCACAGCTGCTGTGTGCATGGAGGACAGCAGAGGGATCCTAAGTGCTGTTGGTCACCTCAGTTTCTGCTCCTCAGAGCAGAGGATATGCGCTCACCTCTGAGACATGTTCAAATGGCATACTGGCACACACGTGGGCTAGGGTCAGTTACCCCTTCCCTGCTAGTCTCAGACCTTTTCTCCACAGCTACAACTGGTTTACCTCCTCCAGCCTCTTTTCATAACTCTTCAGCAAAGCTTTTCTCCCTCCTGCAGTCCCTAGGCTAGCACCCTCTTCCCTGACTGTCAAGCTTTCTTTTCTGTGAGATCAGTTCAGGACTGCTCTTCTGCCATGGGCAGTGTTGGTGTTAGTGGCTTCAACAAACTTAATCAATCTCTAACAGTATTCGGGACAGATTGCGAAAAGGCTTTACACATGTTCATGCCAGGGCCTTCCTGTTGTTTCCCATACTCGAACATACGCCACAAAATGCTCTTACTGGCACAACAGAAGAACATGCTAAATGAAATCTACACACGCCCGCCCATTACTGCGGTTTACCTCTTGGTTGCTGCTGCGATGGGGTGTCCCAGTTCCCCTCACATTTGTGGGCCATGGGAGTACTGTGCTGGAGAACACAGGGGTACATCCCTTCTGTCAAGAGAGGTACTCTATTGCCTCCATCACAATGTCCCTCAAATTGGGCTTCTCCACCCCTGCCTCTTCCTAACTAGGATTCAGCCTTTGGAGCTAAGCAGTGTTAAAGAATGAAAAATTAAAACCAAACCAAAACACGGAACCCTTTTGGAACAAATATTTAGTTTTTATGAAAGAAGACTTTCAAGATGTTTTGATGTAGTTGTGCCAGAAGACTGCGTGCTGTAGCTCTTTGCCCTTGGGCTATATCATCCTACCCAATCTCCAGAAAAAACAAGAAACATTGGTTTGGACCTCAGGGAGTACAGAAAACCTTGGGTGCCGCAGAAAGCAGGAGATTAGGACCTGAGATATAAGCCTGCCTTACATAGCTCCTCCACAGCTTAACCCCTGAAGGATATGCCCCATACCTACTGCTGTGGGGTCAGTCTATAGCAGCACCATAGAAAGAGTGTAACAGTATGAAGTAAAGGCCAGCTCTCCAGGTGTGTGGGTGAGAGAGGGCTGCAAAAGCCACTGAGTCTTGTCCTGTAAAAGTGTGGTTGTCAGAGGTCAAACAGATGGCCATCCTCAAAAATCTTTCATTCAGAGCAGGCTGTCAGTGGAGACAGATAGCACATGTACTCCTGCAGCAGAGGGCTGATGGCAGCACAGCAGTACGCTTAGGGAAGCCCCAGCATTGTGGTGTCCGGGCAAGGGCTCCACAAGCCTACCTGCCTGTCCACAGCATCCACTTTGCTGCTCTGCCCCTCCACAGATGGCCTATCCTGTCTGGAATTTCCATGGCTCATTCTGTCAGCAATCCCCTTCCTTCCAAGAGATCACAAATTACTTCTCCTTTTTAACCCTTTATGTCCTTTTTTTTTTTTTTGTTGGGTTTGGGATGGTGGGTTCTGTGCCTTTTTTTTCTGTCTTCACCACAACAGGAGCTCCTCCCTGCCAGCAACACTGTCCTGCTCAGCAGGAGCAGGCCTCTGTGCAGGGATGGGTCAACCATGAGGATAACCTTGTAGGCCTTATGCTTCTCCAGTCAGTCCAGACTGAAAAAGAGCCTCTGCAGCTCCACACCACTTCCACCAGCACTGAACCAGTGCTCCCACTGATGGGGTGTACTGTGATACAAAGAGGCAGCTCATGCAGGGACTTGGTCCTTCAGAGGCTGCATTTATTTTCACACCCTTCACCTTGCTTAAAGATCACTTACCCTGGTGCTCTGAGCCTCTGTCACTGCTGACACTGCTCCTGATAACACTGAGTGCTGTAACATAGCACAGCAGCCGCGTCCACACCACTGCAGTGTACAAAGGGCTGAGCATGCAGACAGCAGAATTGCCCTTGATGCCTTGCTGCTTTGCAATCTACCAGCAGAGGAGATCTGTGTCACATAGCAGCTATAGCAGCTTTTTGTGCAAGCAGATAACTAGAGCCTGCCTTTTCCATCTCTAAGTCCTGCAGCCATAGAAGCTACAGCCCACAAACTGCCCTGAGGAGCTTCAGAGAGGAGAGAGACACTCCGTATGAGGAGGATGTAGGTCCAACATGGGTGCTGCAGGGCTCCGAGGCTGGGAAGGTCACACAATAGGTGAGGCCAGGAAATAGTTGGGCTTTTAGATGGTTCAAACACTGTGTGGGTGGTGATTTGGCAGCAGAGATAACTGTGCATCAGCTGGGTGCAGAGGCAGGTCAGAGCCTGTGGAGCTATAGAGGCATGCAGCAGTGAAACAAAAGGAGAATTAATCTCTGTGTGCACCTGGAGAATGTAAGATGCTTGCGAGACACGGGGAGAGAAGAAAGAAGGTGTGGAGACTGTGTGTGCAGGAATAGGTCCAGCTCTCAATACAGCCAGCCATGTCACTGTGCTCTAAAAGTCACACATCAGAGCTTTCCTCTGATCTAGGAAGAGAGTGGTGAGTAATTCCCCACGTTCACACAGCATCTGAGAGTAGGAAAGGGCAGGTCACTATATTCTGCCTCTGTCACATTCATTTCCTTGAGGAAAGGTGGACACAGAAACTTGTAATGTTCCTGTGCTTTCAAATTTTGCAGTTCTATTTCTGGCAACTGGAGCATGCTTGAGGTATCAGCAGGCATGTCAGTGACATGAGACCCTGGGCTGTAACACACGATAAGAAGAAATCGATGTTTATCAAGGGATGCATAGGCTGCCAGGAGAGGAAACAGATCCCTGCTTTTGCAAATAGAGTTTACATATTTGTATTCCCAATTCACATGACATGAGGGGGATTGTTTCAAAATGTGCTGACAGTGACACAGGGAAGCTCTCATCATTGCAACCCCACATGAGGGACAGGTAACCTGAATCTCTCTTCCTGGAAGAGATAACAGATGGGGGAGATGGTGTTAACTGCTGGCAAGTTAGGGATCACCAGTCTCTGTGCACTTCTGTGCAGAAGACACCATATATTACAGCCTACTGCAACATTCCAGCCCACAGAAGCAGTTTTGGAGGATCCTCTCGCTGCTGGCCATGACACCGAAGTTGCCTCATTTCCAGTTTCTCTTTGCATCATGCAGCTGACATGTAACTACATGGACAGAGGTGAGGTCTGGCAGTTTGAGTGGCAGCAAAGACCTGCAATAGAAAACTTGCCTAAGAATGTTCAGGTACTTCAAAACACTGTAAGCTAGAGATCAGTGCAAGCATGTGGATGTCAGCAGGATTGCCATTCACCAGCAGCTGCAAAAAGAAAGACAGAAGTTATTCAAGAATTTTCTAGTCCGGATAAGGATGCCATTTGGGCAAGTTGCCCTGTTTCTAACAGAAAATAGCTGGCAGGCTACAACATCCTATTAAAGAGTGTAGTAAGGAAGTAAAACAACACTATACAAATAGGAAGGATTTTGAAAAGTGGACTATTCGTGTTATAGCTAATGCTCAAAAATAACAGTTATTTCAAGAAGGGGACTTGACTGCTTGACCTTGAAATGACCATTAGTACTTGTAATGGCAGCAAGAGCTGTGCTTTTGATAGACAGGATCAGATGATTGCCAGGCCTGGGTGGCTTGTTTTTTAACCTCTCTCAGCTGAGATGCGTTTGTAGCAGTGGCCACAGCAGCACTTGTGAGAAATAAATGTTTCTAGCTGACAACTGCTTGCAGTTGCTTACTGCCCAGACTGAAGCGCAAACTAGCGCTGCAGGAACAAATATACATTTAATTAAAAAAGCTGCGGTGTATAGGGCAGGGAACCAGCAATGACTAGCCTGACTTGCACTAAAGCGGAAGCAATCTCAGCAGAATAAAACAGCGTCCAGGAACAACGACTCTGTGCCGTGCATGCTAGAAAACTATTGGAGAGAAATGTTATTCTCAGCAGAAATAAATGTAAAATGAATTAAGGAAATGTCTCCGAAGGGCAGAGCCCTGCTGACTATTTAAATAACTGTTTTGAAACCAGCCTTTACCACAAACTTGTTCATGATTGACAGAAATAAATGAACAAAAAGGCAAAGGACCAGGACAGAGATGGAGCCAAGCACAGCTATATCACAGCAAGCACCTCTTTTGATAAAAATAATTTTCTGAAATAGCCTCCATGGGGGTCTATGTGGCAAAACTAAGCTCAACATCTTTACATGACCAAGACCAATTACAGAAGTGGAGTCTGTAGTAGGAAACCTCACCTGGGTGTAGTTTATAGAATGACATGCCAGTGAAGACATGACTGCTTCACCTTAGGTATTATATAAAGAAACAGAGCTCTCATTGGCACACACCAAAGGGATTATTGCTTTGTTTTCACAAAACTTCATTTTTCCTTTTTTTTTTTCCAACCAACAGAACTTTATACATTTTCCTCTGCTTCATGCCAAGACTATTTAATAGAGCATAAACAACAGAATAAGATTAGTTGAATAGAACCTCTGTGAAAAAGGCAGTTGACAAAAATCCAGGAAAGTTTTTACTAATGGGAAAATAAACTGCTAAAAATGCAGGACTTGACTTAAAATAATGGCTACAGTAATATGCAAAGTCTTTCTGCTTTGCTGCAGCTGAGTTGCTGCAACTGAGTTCCTCAGAAGAAAGGCTGAGAGTGCTGGGACCGCTTGGCCTGGAGAAGCCTGGAGCTGCTCAGGGGGATCTTATCATTGTGTACAAATGCCTCAAGGGAGGGTGCAAAGAAGATGGAGAGATGGAGCCAGGGTCCTCTTAGTGGTTCCCAAGGGCAGGACTAGAGGCCATGGGCACAAACTGAAACATGAAGAGTTTCCCTCTAACACCAGGAGACAGTTTTCTACTGTGAGAGTGGCTGAGCACTGGCACAGGTTGCCCATAGAGGTTGCAGAGTATCCTTCTTTGGAGATGCTCAAAAAACAACTGGGTATGGTCTTGGGCAACCAGCTTTAGGTGGAATTGCTTAAGAAGTGAGGTTGTTCCAGATGACCTCCAGAGGTCCCTTCCTACCTCTGCCATCTTGTGATTCTATGAGGTTAACTGGCAAAAGGAAAAGCCTTGGAGAAGCAAAGTAGGTTGCCAAAGACCACTTTTTCAAGATGAACAGCCCAAGCAGTTAGCTAGTGTGAGATCTCAGAGAAGGAATTGTTGGAAAGGTTATCAGACTGTGGCAATGACTAGAAAGCTAAAGAAAAATTGACAAAGGATCCATGGAGTTCCTAGAGATTACCTGTTATCCACGGGACAGATGCTGTTCAGACTGAATGAAAAAGAATTACTTCAATTTCTACAAACTGAGCTGTTGCATAACAAGGAGTACTGGTAATGAAATATAAAAATTGCAGGGGTTTTGTACCAAGAAGTTTTAGGTGTATTCCTAGTAAGTAGTGATTCCTCTGTTTGTTTCTCTTTGATGTGTCATTTCAAGCATTCCCATCAATGCAGAGTCAAATAGGGTAAATGAGAAATCCATACAAATGACATACTATTAGAGATAGATGAAGCCCTACCTCATTCAAGTGTTCTGGCTTAGCACAGACCAAAGTATCTGGCAGCATTTTATGAGATTCACCATTTCAGAGATTCTTGAACAGGAACTCTATGATTATCTAAAAAGTTTCTGGATCCAAGGTTAATTGATACCGATGTTGCTACAAAATATGTGCCAGGAGACGCAGTAGACCTCTCTAAAAAGAGGGTCAAACTGTTACTTGCTAGAGAAATGAGAAAGAATTAGATGTGTCATAACCACTAAATGAGACCATGTGGCAAAAGTGACCATGACATGTTTGTATAAAGACAAATTACATCAACAGATTTTGAAATAGAAGGCTGAGAATGAGCCTGGCTTAAAGCACAGCCTGCCAGTGGTGAAATCACAGTGTGATCAAGGATCCAAGGGCAATGCAAATAGATTTGGAAAGAAACCAGAAAGGCTGATTAGTAAAATATGTATGTCACTCACGTTGTGGTCACGTCTGCAATGCCCCCCAGAGAGACCCACCTAAGAGAAACACAAGATTACACCTTCTTTTCCAGTACATATGTAATGTTGCTAACACTGCTCTGTGCGTGCAGAACTCAGTCCCTCATGGCATGAAACCAGTCTTCACCTACTGGAAACAGCCCAGTGTCCACAGTGGCTGGAAAGGACAAATTTGGTGAACCAGAAATAATTTGTTGATTAGAATAACACTCTGTTCTCACTGCCTTGATGTTTGTTTCCTGGTCTGACTTCAGTAGTGTTTTTGTTTACAGGCTCAATATCACAGAATCACAGAATAATTAGGTTTGGAAGGGATCTCTGGAGATCATCCAGCCCAACCCCCTATCAAGACAGGGATACCCAGAGCAGGTTACGCAAGAACACATCCAGGCAAGTCTGGAATGCCTCCAGAGAGGGACACTCCACAATCCCCCCCAGACAGCCTCTTCCAGTGCTCTGCCACCCTCAGTGCAAATAAGTTCTTCCTCATGTTGAAGTGAAACTTCTTGTGCTTTAGTTTATGGTCATTGCTCCTTGTCCTGTAGCTGGGCACCACTGAAAAGAGTCTGGCACCATCTTCCTGGCACCCACCTTTGAGATATTTATATACATTAATGAGATCCCCTCTCAGTCTTCTCTAGACTAAACAGGTTGTGCTCCAACTCTTAAGTCTTTTAATAAATTAACACAATGTCACATTAACAAAAAGGAACTGGAATATGTGTTACTGAGGAGTCACTTGTACTTCCATGTTAGAGAGCCAACTTCTCTGGTGAAAAAAGATTTTTCAGGCACATGCATACTTCTCTGTGTTTGAAAGCAGCAATGTTGGAAGGTCTGTGTGTCTCTGTAGCCCCTCTACAGGATTAAGAAAAGATAAGACCTCTCTCTATCAGTTTTGCCTTCTGCACACCTATGGATCCCTCACTTTTATTACTGTCTAGATCACTTGTACCTGACAGATAAAACCAGTCATCACGTTGAGTCTGCTTGTATGGGACCTGCTGCAGCTGTCCTGTAGCAGACACTCAGACCTGCTTCCCCAGCCTCGCAGCCACAGGGACAGGGGAGACTGTGGAAATTGTTCATGTTCCCTCTCTGCCAGTCACAAGAAAAGAGGGGCCATGGGACACAGTGCCAGCTGGCAGTTCCCAGTGAAATATTCTTCACTTTCAATTTTTCTATTCAGGATACCTCATCACTTAACAAAGAAAGCAGATGAACTCTAGGGTAAGAGCAGTGCAGGAGTCCCAGCAAAATGTCTACATCCAGAAATAAAGGAAAATCAGCTCTGGCACTCACCAGCTGACCACACTTGTATCTTGCCAGAAGGATGGATCTCATGTTACTCCCAAGAGCAGAGAATTCCCATGCAGAGCTGCCTCTAGTTTCTAACCCACTCCATGAGTTTGCTTTTGATTTGGGATTAATTTTCAAGAGTGCCCATGTGGGTTTGCATGGCTGTTTGTTTGTTCCTAAAAGCATTTAGCCTACCCTTTTGAGTTCTGCTTTTCTTCCACTGGAAGATAGAAGCCTCACTGGGGACTGAATCCCCCCTCAAGTATTTACAAATGTGAAGTAGGTGGCTGAAACACATTGGTTTTCTGTAGAGGCTCATGCTGCATTTGTACTATGGAACACCTTTTGGAAGTAACCTCACTACAATCCGCTAGATCCTGCACACACACAGATAAGAACTAGTCTTCACCAGACATGGTGAAAAGCTGGTGGCACAGTAAGCCTGCCAGAGGAGGCACAGCCCACTAGCTGGAGAAGAGGCAGGAGAGCCAACTTAGGCGCTCAGAGTAGAAATCCCCTTCTAAAGCCTTGCATCTATGCCCTGGCAGCTGCTCTACCTTCCTGACCTCCCAGCAGAAGGATAACAGGTGGTCATGGTGTACCCACTGTCTAGCCTCTGTCAAGTACTTAACTATCACAGTAAAGAGAAGTCTGAGCCTAGAGAGACTGTGAGACGGAAGAGAGAAGGAGCTAACACATTCCCCTGTTCCAGCTACCTTTCCTCACTCTTCATGGCTTACATAACCACGGAGAGTCCTTGCTGGATGGTCCAGCACCCAGGAGTACCTACAACATCCTGTTGCTAATGTCAGCAGACAGTTGGGAAATCACATCACAGACACGAATCTCCGCTCAGTGACTGGTGAAAAAACAATAACAGAGATGCTGTTGTTCTTGTTGTGTGCAGCTAGCAGCAGTCAGCCTTCTTTAGGTGGCTGCTTTAGGCTCATCCACTTCATTTCAAAGTACCTGAATGATCCTTCAGAGCAGAGACGCTCCTTCTCCTGCAACGTGCCTTTGCCATGGCCCAACACACACCAATAAGAGATGTAACAATTTGTCTCCCTTACCTGAGCCCTACACTATCCATAACTGCATAATCCTCTAATGTCTTTGTGCCCCTGCCAGAGATTAGTTTATGCTTTCAATCATGCTTTTGGTAAATTTCAACCAAGTACATACTACTTGTTGTGTCACAGAAGTCCTATATAAATGTGTAATACACAGATTTACTAGCCCTTGTGCTAGTCTGTGGCAGTGGTTTTGGTCTGGACAGGTGGGAACTGATGAATTTGTTCCTCTCTAAGGGGTGTTACGAGCAATGAGAACTAAAGCCAGATGGAGTGATGGCAAGATCTGTAGGTCTCTCTAAGGGCATTGCCCGTGAGCCTTGCTGTGAATAAATACCTGCCTGACTTTGCACAAAATCTGTTGCATTATATGTATTTGATGTATGCAACAAGAGCAAATCCCAGGGACTGATTAATTGCAGGATGAGAAATGAAAATGCCTTTAATCTATAAAAAGGAATAGCATGTAGCCCTTAAGACTTCCTCTCTTGTACCAGGCTGACTGGAAGTGTCTATTGGCCTGTTCTTGATCATTCATCATGTACCTGTTTATTACCTTCAATTTGGTATCCAGCATCTCAAGTCTTTCCATGCCTCAGATCCTTGCTCACCCCCTGACAGCTCCCCCGCCCCTCTTGTTTTGGATCATTTGAATTGCACTTCACTGGACCTCTCTGATTTCTGCACTCCTTATTAATTACACCATTCCTTTTTTCCCTCCTCATGTTTATCCTTCTGTTTGTACCTGCACACCTCTGCTTGTTTTACAACCACCTGGCAATACATGATGACAGAGTGTTGAAACAGCTTAGCTGGTAAGGGCTGGATAGCCGTCAAAATGCCATGTTAGTTATACAGGCGGTGCTGACTGAGGCATTGGCTCAGACATCCAGTCACCTACAACAGCACACACTCAGATTGCCATATTACTGAGCTGAGGGAGAGGGAAGACCCTTCTGGCCACAAGCATCACTACCTCTCATCTGTGTAGGTGTGAGCAGAGCAGCAGAAACGCTGGGGAGGTGAAGAGAAAAGCTACAGCCGTCTTCTCGGTGTGATGCACACAGAGGAGGAGACACGGCTTGGCAGAAGTGCTGAAAGCTATTTGATCCCAGCATTAGCAATGATCTTAGCATGAGGCTGTGATCTTAATGCCATCCACATTCTAAGGCACGGAGGCTATTTCTGCACTCTACAGCCACACTGAACAACCTCCCACCTGCAGCTGTCTGGTGGCAGGAGATGCTGTGCCATTGGAAATTCCCTCTGTCAGCTGCCCAGCAAGCCTAAGCACCTACTGTGCTTGCAAAAGGGTCGCTAGAAATGCTGGCAGCTCAAACTCAAATCCTATGTGACAGGAAATACATGCAGAGACCATTTTACTCACTACTAAAATGCACTAACTTCCCACAGTCAGTGGTACTCAGGTACTCAGGTTATCACAACCTGGTATCAGCAGTGGGAAAAGGATATATAGAAGGACATGTCTAATTGCACTGGGAGAGCAGCCTCACAGCTCAAGCAAACACAGCTTCCTGGGCATGTGTCATCTTGCAGTCAAACAAGTCTTTCTTTCACTAGAAAACGTTTAACACTATCACTCACAAAGCAAACATGCTAATGTAAACACTTTCAGTGTTGGCTAGATTAACTACACAGCACATGCAACGCTGACCTTGCCAGAGCACCTTTGTCATGTCTGGGTTGTTATTTCACCCATTCTTATTGAATGGGCTAGAGCAGACAGTTCCCATGGGCAGGATTAAAGTAAGCAAATCTGCACAGCAGCCCTTCAGTCAGGAGATGAAGAACTGTGCATAACTTTTTGGTAATTTTGGGACAGATGTTTTCCTCCACATTGCTAATTAGAGAATATATCTGCAAAGAATAGGTATCATCTAACAAAATCACATTTTGCTGACTGCATCTCCTGAGCTCAGGCACATCCAAATGCGTACGAAGTGCTGAGTGTGTGGCTGATTACGGAATGAAGAGCAGCATTCGGATAGCTGATGCAAGAAACATTATGCAGTAATAAGAAGTCAGACCCTTGGAGGTTTGGATAGTTCAGGGTATTTTCAATATGTGGCTGTGCAATCTTTCTTTCATATTTTCTTAACTGGATTTTACTGCATAAGGTCCTATAGAGTGCATCACACAATAATTTAAGCAAAGTGAATTAAAGCTTTTGTTGCTAGAACAATGCAAAAGACAAAAAGAAGAATATAAATATGCATATATACATGTACATAAAAGAGCCACAAGGTATTAAATAAGTCACAGGAGAAAAATAAAGAAGTTGGTGGTTTGAAGCCATAGTTGGAAAAAGATAAAATCCAGACATATTCATTCAAAATTACAGGTAGAAGTTTTAGATAAGGAGAAATTAATTATACAAGCTGGAAACGGGCCAGGACATTTTCCTTCTCTATACCACACAACGTTATCATGTTTGAACAGGCTTGTAGCTAATTGAGTCAGAGGACACAATGCTGAGCATAACTTTCCTCTGAGAGCCAGAGGAAGTCAGCACAGCCCCCTCCAGGTCACTATGGTCCTATTATCATGGGACATCATGCTTTTGAACACAATTTTTCCAGGGCCCCACTGACTCCTATATCAGTCAAGATCCAGTCTCTGACTGAACACAGTCATATTCAACCATGACATGCCACTGCCCTTCATGCTCTTACAGACATTTATGCCGATGTTACAGCAGCTGAGAAGATGGCTCACCAGGAACTAAATATGGAAAACACCTCTGGCAGCTGATACTGTTGAGCAATGTATGGGGACCTGTAGGCCCTCCACTTGTACAGCTTTTTATTTACATCTTATATGGCAAAAAATGGGGGAAAGAAAGGGGAAACACAACACTGCAGCTGTCTGCCAAGCTTCATTCAGCTTTTTCAGTCCTGGCTCAGAGCAGAGTGTACTGCTTACACCAACTGGCCTTCTTGAAGAATCCTAGTTTCCCTCTTTCATTAAGGCTGTTTCCTATGCAAGCCACCACAGTGATGACTTTTGCTTCAGAGTCCTCTAATAAGCCATCATAATATGAGAATAATGAAGACTGAAGGGCTCACATCCTCGAGGCCAGTCAAGGAAGGGGGCAGCCAAGTATGGAGAAGGTTTGGGGAAAACACTAATGTGTTTTAAGTGGTTGCTAAACTTTAGCTCGTCTTTCTGGGACAGAAAAGGGCCCTCTTGCTCTATGAACATCATTGACAGCACGTGATGGGTTGGTTTCATTCCCGTCACCCCTCACAGGAGAGCATGGTATCTGGCACAAGACCTTTACTGGAGCAACTGGATTTCTACATACCTTCAGATTAACGTTGAAAGGATCTGACTTGATAGTACTTATGGAGATGGAAAGCAGTGCACCCAGTTGCACTGAGGGAAGGAAACCTGCTCACTCCTGTTGGGTTAAGTCCATTTGCCAGCATTTTCTGAGGGACACCCAAAGACATGATGAACCCAGCAGAGAAGAGCTGGTGCTCCAGGCAGGCACAGGAGCAAAGTTCCTTCTCAGTTACAGCTGCACTGACAGCGCTGCAGGGAGTGCCAGGAATTAGGTCCTAAAGAATGGCAGAGTGGTCATGTATTGGGACAGATGTGCAGAGATCTCCTTGCTATACTGAAGGCAATGTCAACCACTGCACTCATAAGTACCTTTGATGCCAGCTGCATATTTTCCCCTAAGCACACACATTATTTTCTGACTCCTTTTGCTGCTTACTGATCTGCCAGTGAATACAGGCTGCCAAGAGGTGCCTCAGACAATGGAGTTAGTTACACTTCATTCTGCTTCCATTTTACATCGCTCACTCCTCTCCTCCTCTGTGCCTGACATTTTTGGCTACCCTACAGCAGAGAACTTGTCCCAGGAGGGGATCCAAATTCAACCTCTGTCCCCAGAGCCTTTCATGCAGTGCAACTCAGTCAGCCTCCCATTTTAACCGAAACACAAGCAGTGCGCTTTAGCTGTCTTCCAGTGAAGGTGTCCATGTGTCCATACTCCCAGAAGAGACCTGCCCAGGCAATGAGTTTGATTTGTCTGAGCCCAAAGGGGTATCTGTGTGGAAATGATGTAAATCTTTCTCTATAGTGTATTGACTAGACTGAGTCTAGATGCCAGTGAAAACCTAAGCATATAGCTGAGATTTCAAACCCTAAAGCTTAGGGGAGGCCCTGCACACACACATACATGCGCATGTTCACATGCATATACGCGCACACGTATACACACAGCTGCAACCATCTGAACAATTATAAAAAGAAATGCTCATTGAAGGGCAGTTGTGCTCCAGACACCAGCTTTAGGCCAGCATAACTTATCTTTGAGAAATGCCTCCCACTGTACCATGACCAAGGAAAGAGGCTTGGAGATGCAGCCTATTAGACACCTAGTGTTAGGGAGATGTGTATCCACCTACATGGCCAGGGTAGAAGACCCTGGATGGAGCAGTGAATACCTCTTTTTATTATTGTCTTCCCATGCTGTGTTTAAAAGCTTTAAACAGCTGACAGAAATTAAACATTATTAGTAAGTGCAGATAATTGATAAGGGAAGTGAAATTATGAGCCAAGGAAAGAAAATCATTCACTGGTAGATGTAAAGGTAAAGAGGATTATGTATACAGAAACACATAAATATGTGCTTATTGAGAATCCTAAAAATAGATGCTAAGTGTTAAATGTGAAAGGTAAGTCAATAATAGCACAGGAAAGACTGAAACGTTCAATATTCAGGTTTGATATGAAGCCGGCGAGACAGTGGGTTATGCCAGCGCTGCTGTTCATCCCTAAAGGAAGTGGGATGTTATCTAAGATGTTTAAAGGTTTTTAAAAACTTGGCTTTTCAAAGAACCAAAGGATTCAGTGAGCGCTGGCAACACCAGAATAAACCTATACTTGTCAAACTTGACTGTCATACAGCTAGTGATGCTCTGATTTTTCCCTCTCCCCATATTTTTACACATTTCTTCATTGCTTGTCCTGAGCCACCAGAAAGAAAAAAAAAACCCAAATGTATATACATACATATGTACATAAACACAAACATATATTAGAGGAAAATTAATCAATCTCTTTCCTCTTCCAGGCTGTTGTTGAGCATCTGAGTGATGCAGAGAGAGAATCTGATTATTTTGTTTGCTATCTCATTCACTGATAGCTACAAATGGTATTGAAGAGGTAGAAAATCTTTCTATTTTGAAAAGGTAAAAGCATGAAAATGCTCAAAATGCTCAAATTCTTCACATTTCCTCTGCACCTCCAGCCAAGACTTAGTTCAGGCTAGCAAGTGAAATCCTGCAAAATACCCCCCTTCCTCTGGCAAATGAAGCTGAAGAAAGTGCTAAAGTTTAAATAACCTATACAATATTTCAGCTATGTGTTGGAAGTTAGCTAGTTTTGATGACAATGTCCTGCATTTGAGTGGGAAACACTGCAACTCTTTCCCAGACTTGGAAAACTGATTTTTGTTTTCTTAATAATATCAGGTGCTGTCAGAATTGCCCCAAAACAATCACATTTCATTTTTGCACTAAGCCACTGTCAAAAAAAAAACCCAAAAAAACAAACATAAAAAAAACCCCACCGCCAAAAAAACAAAAACCCAATCAAAATGGTGCTGTTTTGAACTCAGAAATACGTGGTGAGCACCTCTGCCTTAGCGACTAAAGCACATGGGTTGAGTCTGAAAAACAAAACCCTGATACTGACTTTTGGGGATTTTTTTGTCATCTGTTACCACTAAGGCCACTATTGCACCAGTGGATTTTGAGGTTTCTGAGAACCACTGTCACAAGACCATCCACACGAGCAGCTGAGTCATTTCCCTGCAGCAAGCCCAGTGACTTACAGCTGATAAGAGAATGGGGCAGGTTCTGCCAGGGAAGAAGAGCTGTGACAGTGGAGGCTGGAGCTGAGCCCCCTGCAGCTGCACCCCTCTGAAAGGCGCTTAGTTGGGTCTTAGGTAACATCTCACTTCCTTTAGTGATGAACAGCAGCGCTGGCATAGCCCACTGTCTCTCCGGCTTCATATCAAACCTGAATATTGAACGTTTCAGCCTTCTTGTGCTATTATTGACTTACCTTTCACAGTTAACACTTAGCTTCTATTTTTAGGGTTCTCAATAAGCACATATTTGTGTGTTTCTGTATACATAATCCTCTTTACCTTTACATCTACCAGTGAATGATTTTCTTTCTCTGGCTCATAATTTCACTTCCCTTATCAATTATCTGCACTTACTAATAATGTTTAATTTCTGTCAGCTGTTATGAGCTTCCTTAGCTGAACACTGCTTTTCCTGTTCTGAATCTGGCTTGCTGCGTGAGTGTTTCTGCTGTGTTCCACCCTTTTAATTGAACCCCACAGGTAGTCTAGCATTCTCTGACTAGCTTAGCTAGTCCATTTTCATTATTTTTAGCTCCCTTAAAAATAGCTATCCACCATTAAAGGTGACACATTGCTCCATGTTTCCAAAACCTGTCACTTCTTTGCACTTCTTTATAAATAACCTCTTTGGTCTTTTCCATTGGTTGGACAGAGGTAACCTTGGCAAAGATCAGCTTCTTCCCTCAACTTTCCTGTAGTCTCGGCAGTCATGGTTGGTGCCAAGATGAACTGGCATCATTGGACACTTCCCTGCCATCTTTGCCGCCCTGTTCTTCTCTATAGCCCCAACCTGGGCTTTGTTTTGTGAAGATTATGTGCCAATGCCTTGTCACTTGCTGGTCTGATGGAAGAGGTTCAAGACAGGTCCAAAACCCCCACAGGCTGTTTAGCAGTTTTATCAGCAGCTTCATGGTGGCCTTCAGCGTGCAGCCTCTAGCCAGTTTCCCCAACCCACAGCTACTAGTGAACACGAGGGCAAGAGCCCCTTTCGAAGTGACATTGTATTCCTAATTTTATCTCATCTTCATTTCAGGGCTTTAAAACATCACACATGCAGCAGAATTCCCAGGCATTCTCAAAGTTAAGAACAAAATGAACAAAGACAACCAAGAAAATGTTCTGATTATGGATTCTGATTGTTTTTTAACCCTGATATTCTGTGGTTTCTTTATTTTTGAATATAAAGTGACAGAAATAATTTGTTGCTAGAAAAGAGAAAGTATCTTTGACTATTTACAGGTTTTGTACATCACAAAGCTTTTCATGGTTTTGTGATTTTTCTTCTTTTTTTTTTTTTTTTTTTTTTTCCCTCCACATCCTTTAAACAATGCCGAACTGGAAATCTCAACAGTTCACAAAAACATCATCCCCAAAAAACAAACCCCAAAGAGAAACAAGAGAAATCAAAGGAGAAAAAAATCTACTCCTTTCATAGTTCTCCAGGAAATCCATTTGCTTAAATATATATATTTATATATTTATATATACTACTTTTTCAAGTTCAAACACCGAAATTCAAGAAAGAAAGAAAAAAAATGAAATTAAACAAGTGTCTTCCCCACCCCCCTCCAGAATCTGTTCATCCCTGCTTGTCCGACATCAGAAAGAGTTATTTACAGAAAGAAGAACCGGAGGGGAGTGAGGTCATAGGGAAGAGGAGGATGAGGTCATGACTGGTGGTGGAAAGATAGTAGGATTAGGGCCTCGAAGAGATGAGGCAAGCCTGAGTTCGACCACACTTTCCCTTAGGAAGATGCTACACTGGGGAAGTGTCCACATTGTCACCTTGCCTTCGTGTTCACTGCAAGGGCGCTGCATTTCTGGGTCCTATCTCAGCCCCACACGAAGCACTCAGTCGTCATTGCTGCCCTTCTGCATCCTCCACTGGTCCTGCCTGTGACCACCAGTCAGCCCTGAACATCCCCAGCCAAAAGCACTACAGGGAGCAGAGCAGAGTGCCTTGAGGGCCTCTGCTGCACCCAGCTGGGCCTCTTCCTGAGGAAGGTAACCAAGCCATGACTGGCAGCAATGGTCGCTGGCCCTTTCCTTCCCACTACCTCCTTTTGCTGCTCACCCACTGCACTCCAAGCCTAAAGCCACTGAGCATGAAACCAAACTGTGGGTTCATAGGAGCCTGACCCTAGGGCCACAGCATGACATGAAACTTGTTGCCAGCTCTCCTTGACATCCTTTTCTTCTGTTTCATGACTGCAGGGTATTAGCAAGTAACACATGATAAGGAAAAACTTCACAGAAAATCAACCTCTGATCCCTGCTCCTCTTTCCCTCCCTGCCATACCCTGACTTCAAGTGCAGCCTGCTGTAAAAGTTCTGCCAGACAAGTCAATTATTACACTGCACAAAATGAAGTCTGTGTTGCAGATGTAAGCCTGCAACTGACACATGATTTGTGTGTATTATAATGTATTAATCAGGAAGCACTATGTAAATGTGTGTAAATGCAAACCATGATCTTAAATCAGTTTTGCATAAAGCAAGTAAACAAATTAATCTCCCAATGCACTTGTAAATGTTAATAAAAACTTGACATTAACCATTAAGTGTAGATAATGTTACTGGATGAGAAGGCAGTGTTGTATGTCATATGTGCCCTTGAAATGTAAATAAGTAAAATTTGTATGTCCAAGACATGCATGTTTTTGAGAACTCAAATTACTGTTTGCTGCAAGTCATGTAAGCTCTACTTCTTTCATCAGCAATTTCTTTTTAAAACATTGCCTCCTCCCTGGAGAGAATAAACCACCCAAAATTAAATGTAAGGAACTATTAAATATTTGAAGAGTGGCAGTGACTCTGTAAGCAGGAGTCTATGCATAATTTAAAGGGGTACTGGCAAGACAGACCTAACATTTTGGAGTAATTATGAGGCTGGAGTAACTAAGCAGAACTGTAACCCCAGGAAAACTGGTTTTATCGTCCTAGCCTTTTGAAAACAAAAGGAAACTAGGTTAGCTTCTGTCCAGCTGCATGTTTGTTTGCACCTCAAAGCATCCTGCAAGATTTGGAAGCAAAGCCCTAGAAGAAGCTAGCCAGGAAGTTCAGTCATTGTTCCAACAGAGGGGGATGTCTTGGACGAATTTCATTAGGAGATGCCAAGTTGAATGAACACTTTGCACGGTACAAAGACGTTCTTGATGAAGCCTCTCCTATGTTACAGCCTGAGGTGCTAATGCACACTAGTGGAACTGAAGAAGGAAATTATTTTTTATACAATGTTTTGACAGCCTTCCTGTAAAAGCTGAAAGTTTGTAGCAGTCTGACAAAAGCAGTAGAGGGGTGCTCAAGACTGCTTGTGAGGAGTACACCAAGACCTTGATGTGCAAGTTTCCAAGGAAAAGAAAAGAGCTGTATTTTGAAAGCTAGTAGAGCCTCAGAGAAATCAGGTCAGAGTGGCAGCAGAGGCTGAGCCCCATGAATTGCATGCATCCTGAGAGAGCCTATACAGCCTAACATCTCAATAGATCAGGCCCATACACGCACTTCCTCATGTTACCTGTAAAAGCAGATGTAATTAAAAATGTACATAAAAAACTACCACAATTTGTGGTTCAGGTTCTCTTTATTCAAGGCTGGGATGATGTACAGCATCCTCAAGGCTCTGCCCAGTGAAATAATTGAAATGAAAATAAAAAACCAGAGCATTGTCAGAATAGCAAGACTTCTCACCAAACTCACCTGAAACAGAAGCTGATTCCCCTGGGCATAGCTTTGAAAATACCTATCGTCCAGAGGAGTAAGAATAAGGAGACATCTTGCCAGGAAGTGAAGTGGTGACAAGCAAGTCTGGGGTCTGGTGGCCTGCTCCTATATGGATCACAGACTTATCTCCTCACTCTTTCCCTGCCTGCACAAGAAATCCTCATCCCTTACTGAGTGCGGGAAGCTGAGCTGAGGGATATTTGTACAGTGCTGCAAAGAGGGGAGTGTTTCTTTCTCAAATCTCAGAAATACCCCCATCAGGCTGAGACCAAGATTGGCCTTTGGGCTGAGGTTGCAACATGACAAATCATGTCTCCCAGCGCAAGTTTCCTGCACTACTTCTGACCGTGTCCCAGCAAGATTTCTGCACTGCTTTCCCTATAAAGCAATCATGAACACAGTAATTTCACATATGAAAATGCCAGATGTCCTTTACCTCTACCCTTTGGCTCTGCCACAGTTCATACCACAAGCCATATCAAGTCACCTACCTTATCATATGTCTTGATGACTCAATTATTTCTCCTATAAAGTGTACATCTCATTTAATCTTAAGAAATGTAGATGCAAATGCATACAAGTTCTCAGGATATTAGCATAATATACATAAACTATGGCATCTGTCAATTTACTTGTTAATGTAAATGCTAATATTAACATATTTCAATCTGGCATTATAATTGCAAACTCTTTGAAGTAAGGACTACAGCAGTGTGAAGCATTGAATGCACAAATATATTTTGAAAACAGGACCTGAAGGTTTTTGATCAGTTTCAAGTCAGGGTTTCATCCTGCTCACAAAGCATTTCACTTTGCTCACTGCTTCCCAGATTAATAACTGATATTGACACTGTCCAACTCCACCAGAATAGTGTTGTTAGGAGGGATAGAGGCATTTTGATCAACACAAAATTAACCCTGAAGCCACCAGCAACTGCTTGCATTCAATGTGCATCTCCAAGCATACCTTTCTGAAAAAATTCTGCCCAGTGTGCTATCTACTCTCCCCTCTGTGGCAGGTGCTGTAAAGGAGGCAGCTCCTGCATCCTCTGAAGGTAGCTTCATATCCTTAGGTCAACCCAAAGCATCCTTCAAGAGTAGCTGCTAGTTGAGTTTACCATCACAGTAGTTTAGGCTTGGGAGAGATCATCTTTTAAATACAACAGCCCCTTCATAAAGAGATTTTTTTCAAAGAATAAACATTCTTAGCTTTTGTAGTGGGAATTTCTAAAAGCACCTGAGCAGCTAAGCTCTACTGGCTTTCAAAGAGATGAAGTTTGTTTTAATAAATCTCTCAGGTGCTTCTAAAAGGCTTTCCCTACTTGGTACATATATGGCATGAGCATTATCTAGTTATTTCTTCCCAACATCAGTGCTGTTGGCACCAAGGCACCCCCGCTATCCAGGATATCCAGGTGTAGTAAGGTGACTTGAATAGAGCCATGTAAGCACCAGATGCCTGAGACTCTGAACTCACATCCCATCCAAGGACTCATGTCCCTCTTCCAAGACGGCAGAGAAAGTGGCCCTGCCCCTTATAGGAGGAACTGTGCTATTGTCTCAGAAACAGACCCAGTGCCTGTGTCTGGGCACCAGCCCAAGATCTGCAGATCTGCCTTATTCTACCACTGCAAAACAATACTGTACACAGAGGCAATAGTCTGAGTTTCAAGTGAGAGATGAACCTTCCCTTTCCCCTTTTTTAGGAGATTTTCCCTTGGGAGCAGGGGAAATATACAAAGAGAAAACCAATCCCTTCTTTTCTGCTTACATGTGAGTCTACTCGCACACCAGTCTTCAAAGGGCAGCAAGTGTGTGGTTTAAGTCACTTAGCATTCCAGTGCACGTCCCCCCTGCTAACAGTGCAGCAGCAACCCGCAGCTGAAGGGCAATCACTTACCCAAAGTTTAACCTTGTGGCTGACAAGCCTCGGTCTTTTGCCTTTTAGCGAGGATAACTAATCAGAGAGCCACAGAGACAGGTCCAAAACGTCATGCTCCTCCAATTTTAATCTAACGCCTCAGACAAGAAAGCGGCCATGAAGCCTGTACTCTCTGCATATAGAGAAGGGGAAGGTCAGCAGGGACACCAAACTGGGCTGCTACTGCAGCACAGAGAGAGCTTGGAGTGGAAGTCTGAATGGTTACTCATAAGCAATATGAAGATGCAAAGCTAGGAGAAGTGGCTTTCATTACAACTATCACTCTTTGGCCCCAAATGAGATGCTTTCACCTGTGTTTTAGCGCAACAAGGTTCAGCTCCTAAAGCTGAAAAATGAGAATCTGTGTGAAGAAAAGGGTCACCAGAACCAGTGGAATTTAATTTATCACTTGGAAAAGTCCCTATGTGTAGGAGACCAAAGAGGAGCCTTGAAATTGTTTGCTCCAAGAAATGAAGAACATCAGCTATGAGTTTTGTATCTTTGCAGATGCCTTTTCTGTAACTACAATCCTACTTTCTTGTTCAAATGTTGAAAAACCACATTGACAAGTTTTTCTTCACTGACAGAGTACTGACTTCCTGATGGACCATGCAAATCATTTGTGATGGGAAACAAAATGAGAAGCACACACATTAACAAAGACACAGAGGTGTTTCAAGGAGATCATCTAGGGATTGTGTGCTCAAAACCTCCAGGCTCCTGCTCTTGCTGTACACCTGTACTGGAAGAACTTCTTCCCTCTCTCTGGCCTGGCTGAATGTCTCCTTTGAAAGACCTCAGATCTGAGCAGTAAGGTACAGAGACAAGGTGGGCAAAATGCAAGGTGTTCTATTTCACCATTAAGCACTTTGGCTCTAAGGGAAGAGAGCCTCACTCGGGGAAGGGAAGGGAAGAATGGAGGTTGGAGTAGAAGAATGGCACCTAGCTGAACTTCTAGCTAGCATAACACATGACCAAAGCCCCAGTTTGAATGAGACATTATACTTGGAAATCTAAATTTTCAGGGAATTTGCCAAGTTTCTGCTTCAGCTGTATGCCTCCACTTCCAGGGAGTTGCTTTCAAAATGTGTTCCACCCAGATCCATATTTCCAGTCCACATTTTAACCCATCCTAACACTCTGTGTGGCTAAGTTATCTATTCTTCTCCACTACACTCATTCCTCTCAGAGATTTCCTGAAGAAAGTCAAAGCCCCTGAAGCTGAGGTTTTCATTGTGACTTCTCCTTTTATCACTTTGAGCACTAAGCTGCACCTGCAGGTGCTCAGACCCTTGCCCTGTCCCCTGCCCCACATCCTCCATGAAGCGTCCTGCTGCTCAGGGAAGAAAAAAGAAAGACCACCTTTCAGATGGGGGAGCAAGAAGACCTGGAGTCATAAAGTTAGGGTGATGCTCTCACTGCATGCCACATTCTCAAGCTGATAAGCACACACCACACACAAGCGCAACATTACATGGTCACCCACACACCACTCTCTCCCTGATTCCACTTTTCCTACCTTTTCCTGTTGTTACTACCTTGATCCCTGACTCTGCTAAGGGGGTACATATAAATAGGAGTCTGCTGGTAGAGCACCAGTCACTGGGTGTTTATCCAGGCTAAAGATAAAAGGTTCCTTGTGATTCTCCTTCTTGTCTTCAACGGATCAAATGCCAGCTCCCTGAAATGCAGAGCTAGTCCACAATGGTCACATATGCAATGCACTATGCTCTTTCTAAGGAGGGCAACTGGAATATCTAAGTCACTGGACAAAAGCAAGGTAAGGAATAACCATAAGCTGTGTGTAATGACTTCTCAGCCCTCATGGTTCATTGAAGGACATAGAACAGTGCCGGCTTCTTTCCCTAAGGGAGCAAGGGCCCCTTTTCTTAACATGCAAGGACAGGAGCCCATAGAGGCATACTGTTCCTTGCAGTAAGGCAATCTTCCTGGCGAGATTTGATGATGAGAAAATGGGACTAACAAAGAGAACAGGTAGGAAAAAGGGTAAATAGCCAGACACTCACTGGAGGAAAACCCTGGATTTATAACTAATGACAAAAGCTTCACAAGGCAGAGGAAAGTCACTGTCTTCTTTCATTTTATTTTGCAGGAATCAAAATGCAAAACCATATACTGCATGGAGTCGGGATTGGCAACAAGCAGACACAGGCTAACTCAGACCTAAATAAGCCAAGAAGTTACTTCAGCATTTGGTTTCTTTTACACTAAAAGGACTCTCCCTTTCTTTCCTCCACCAAGAGGTAATATTCCCATGGATCCTTTTTCACACCTGTGTCTGGTGTTCAGA
Source organism: Psittacus erithacus (assembly GCA_009867235.2). NCBI lineage: Eukaryota > Metazoa > Chordata > Aves > Psittaciformes > Psittacidae > Psittacus > Psittacus erithacus. The sequence goes on from WYDI02002490.1 coordinate 28,130, forward strand.
ATTCAAGAACCCACCAGTCAAGTTGGTTTGCATAACTGCTGCCTCCATGTTCTCCTTGTCCACTCCACCCAAGTCTGTCTTGACATGAGCAGAAGACAAGACTCTGACTCAGGGTTCTTTTTCTGAACACTGCCAGAGAAGTAGTCAAGGCTGATATTGAGTCTTTACTGATTTCCTTTCTTTTTGGCCAGTGCTGAACCCGTATTTTGAGCTACATGGTGTGCTTCCCCACTTTCAGCCTACGATGTAGAAGACACAGACAGCAAGGACAGGAGCATCAAAGAAGGTTCCCTGCTGGCTGATGGCACAGTGTTTTAATGATTCCATGGAAGATGAGAGCATGAGGAAGGGAAGATGAAATTCATATGCAGGAGATCTGATTCTTTCAGACACAGGTTGCATTTTCAAAACAGGGCAGAGCAACCTACCAGCTGACAGTACGGAAACCAGCATCTCCCATCCTCTGACAATTCAAAGGTGAAACACCTTGATCCACAGCAAGATGAGATAGGTATAACCACCGCCTCAAAGATGATTTAATTCTCCAGCATCTAGCATCAGAGTCCCCAGAGGAAACAAAGAGCACTGACACCCTGCTTCCTTCGGGGGAGACAAGAATCACCAACGCAGTTTCTAAGAGGGACTGGAGTGCTAAGATGACAAACTGTTTTGCTTGGAATTGGAAATTCCTTTAAGAAACCTGCAATTTTTTAAGGGTTTGAGATTTTTTCAAGGATTGAAGATTGAGTGCCAATATATTCAAGCAAGAGGACACTACCTTGTTCCCTTACTCAGGAGGAAATGTGAAGAGACCTGTGGTTTAACTCCTGTGCCTCACATAACAAAGCCCAGAACTTTGTTAGCCCTTAAGAAAGGGCTAACATTAAGAAACATTTTACGTCTTTCACACCTGCCTCCCCCGGACCTCAAGTTCAACCTCAACTACCCCAAAATCATAAATGAAATGGAAAAAATTCATGATCACTGTTAACACTCAAAAGCTATTCATGGTAATTTCCAATTTGCCTTTTGTTTTTGAATCTTTTGGATTCATTCAGTTCTTAATTTCAAGGTTTTCTCCACAGCAATCAGAGGTAAAAACATTTTTTCATATAAAATGAGTTGGATTTTTTCTTTTCTTTTCTTTTTTTTTTTTTTTTTTACATAATCACAAGACTCCAGTTACCAAGATTGAAGAAAAACCATCATGTATTGTGCAACTCACAGTAAAAGCTATGGCAGTAGCATCCTTCTCTCATACTTCACTGCTTCTCTTTTCCTTCTTTTCCCTCTAAAACTAAACAAAAACACCCTCTGCACAAAATTTATTCTTGATCATTTTATTTTGGTGGTTTTCATGCTACATAAAAATTATTTTTTATATCAAAAAATTATTCACAATATTTCCAAAATAGTTCAAGTTTTTTTTTTCTTTTTGTGTTTTTTAAATATTTTTAATGTATTTTTATTTCTTTTTTTTTTTGTACTGCAGCTAGGGTTACAAAACATCCCATTTCCTCTCACCACCGCCAATTTGCTGTCGGTTCCCTTTTACATTTGCATATGGAAAAGAAAAAAAGGAAAAAGAAAAAGAACAAAAGATTTTTATCACTTACTTGAGAAATAAAAAGTCATTTGGCACTCATGTCCTCATGTCTCTGTGGCTCTGATTTTCACCAGTGGAGTGGCTGGAGTTGGGCACGTGTGTGTGTGTGCGCGCGCATGCGCACAGGTATGTGCATACATAAAGGGGATGAGGAGGAGGCAAAATTTAGGCAAAGATGGTCTCAGAAGCGGATCAGATATATCTGCTGTGTGCAACAGCCTGCCGGGTGGCCAGGTTCACCATAAGATACCAACAGCTTTAGAGAAGAGGAGGTAGCAGTGTTGGGCAGTAAAAGACTTACACTAGAGGTGAGTATTGAATTTTCTTTTGATTGGTAGACTGCGATCCTCAAACGTGCTCTCCAAAGTAAATGTACATTAGTTAGAAAGCAAATACAGCTGAAGCTGACCTGTGCCAGCTCTAGAGATGCTACCTGCCCCAACTCTATTAGACATGACAGTCCTCCACTATTGCTCTTAGCCACTTTCAAGTGCCAAAGAATGAAGGTGCCAAAGGTGCTATGCTTTCCCTTAAGTGTCATGACATCAAAGGCTGGCCAGATACCCATGTACCATCTTTAACCCACTACTTCATGGTCTGTGAGACTGCTCAGCCTTGAATGATGTTCCCAAGCCAAGGGTCGCCCCTACCCACTTGAAAATAGCTCAAGACAGGCAAGGCTGAAACCTAATAGCCTGTTTAGGGTCATTCATTTGTCCTTTTTGCGGACCTACACATCCTGCTCCTGCCCCAGCATGAGAAGGACTGTGCAGGGGTCAGCGAGCCATGTTCCCCTGCCTACCTTCCAGCCTGACCCACAACCCATACAAGCCAGAGGATGATCTCCTGTGGATGCTTGTTCCCCTTGGGTCAAGCCCCTCAGCAGCCACAGGGTTCTTACCCCAGGAATGGCTGGGAAACTGCCAAAACCAGCCTTTCTCGCTCCTCATTTGGGCAATCCTGCATGGCTTTAAGAAGGCAGGACCTGGGGGTCAGACACCCTCCCTGCCTGCTACACGCCTCACAGCAGCCTTTGGGGCAATGGCCAAAGCTTGCTGGAGAAACATTATTTTTTTAAGGGAAAAAAGAGAAAAATTTAAAAAAAAAGGGAAGGAAAAGACAGGGAGTACCAACAAAAAAAACAAACCAACAAACCCCAAAACCCACCTGGTTAAATAGTTTGCCTTCTGTGACTCCACAGGGAAGTCAGTGAAAAGCTACTTCCCAAAAGGCTGCTGCCTCCTCCATATACAAGCCCTCACTGCCAATTACAGATGGTGCTTTGGTCACTGGCAAAGAGACATTTCAAGGTAGCCCTGCCATTCAGGAGAAACACACGCAGAGGAAAGACTCCAAACACAGCTGAACCATACAAACAATAACTGCACAGAACTGAGGTCTCGGAAAGTTGTATTGCTGAAAACACCTCCCTGCTCCCACTAAAAGGACTGTGTGAACAAACAAACAAACAAACATACATACAAAAGAATTTAACAGCTGATCAACAAACTTTTTTCCCCCCATGTTAGAAATTTTGAAAATGCAAAGCTAAAAAGAGCAGTTTGCTGAATTTCTGACCACATGTGAGAGAGAGCCTGCTCCAAAGATAAGAAAAGCAACCAAACAGGCAAAGAGGCCTCAAAAGCTAGCAGCTTTCTCTGCTAACCTCCACACTAACAACTTTCTAGTGGAAGGTCATTTCCTACAGCACCTCTTGAAGGCTCCAGCTTGCTAGGAGCTTTTAGGTGTATAGCATGTTGATAATAGTAATAATATTTAAAATACATACACATATGTGTACACCCACTCACACACATTTATCTTCTTTTCCATAAAAGACAAGCCTGGCAGAGCACAGGATACAATTTGATGGAGAGGAAAGAGTAGCTGAACATGGAAGAAAGCAGAGGAGGTGGATGGATGTGGTCTGATAGAAGAAGTCACTGGAGGCTACAGATTATTGTTACATTTTATATATAAATAAAAACAAAACATCAAAGGGGCTCAGTGACACCAGCACTAACGGGCTGGTTAAGCAGACTTAATATAGATAATGAGGGCTCCAAGCCCCAAGTGTTGCCCCTTCCTCAGCTGACTTGTCATGGCACCTCTCCAACAGGTCCTGATTGTCTTTTCTGGCTCTTACAGAGAACATCAGCATCTTGCTCAGCAGCTTGGCCAGTTAAAATGCTGTGACGATTGGCACAGTAGGGCCCTCTCATACTGAAGGTCATAGCAAAGGAGCCTCTTGTTTCAGTCACAGGACAGACTGACCAGATCTTTCTCAACAGACCTTACCAGTCATTGCATGATTGTCTTCCTGCTCCACCTACCAGTTAAGGCCGAAATAGGCAATGAGCGTGGCACAACGGTTTGAGAATGTGGCACAGCAGATTCAGCACAGAAGCGAATGAATGCATGGAATGGGTTTCTGGTGCTGTATTCAAACTGTCTCCAGGAGGACACTGTGTTCCAGCCTTGCCACGGATTCAGAGCTGGTCCTCCAGAGTCCAAACAAAGCAGCCATGCCAGGGCCAACCAGGTAAACATGAGCAACAAGAGGATTGCCAAAATACCTATGGGTACTCATCACCTGGCTTTAGCAGCATACGGCTTCCAACACTTCTCTCTCAGCTCCAACACATGCGTACAAACACCTAAGCACACATACAGACTGTGGCACCACACATACAAATGTGTGCGGGCTGCATAAATACGCATACCAATATGAACCCACCCCTGCCCCCCACAAGTAGACACGTGCAAGAAATACAGACAAGTAGCAACAGGCATGCAACATACACATGGTGGTCCCAAGCAGAGAAAACCCCTCTAAGCTATGTTCAAGCATGGTGAGTTCCTGGGAGATGAATCTTGGAAAAATGCATTGCAGGAAGAGGCCCACACAAGCAAAAGAATCCACAAAAGGCATTCTAGGCATCTAAACCCCTAAGTAGCTGTTCCAAAATCTCCTTGAATTTCACAGGAGTTTAACTGACTGTGTCAATGGATCTGATTCCAAAGCCTGGAAGAAAAACAGAGGGAGAAAGCACAAAACTTATCCCTTTGTCTGATTTTTGTCTGCTCAGGGTCAGGTGTAATCCTTCCCCAGATGACAAGGGACTTAGCAGTCAATGCCCATAGGCCTAGATAGAAGTCTCATGTGATAGATGCATTCTCTCTGGATGCCCTGCAAATGTTGCTAGAATGTCACGCTTATGGCACATTGAAAAATCAAAGAAAACACAGCAAGGAGCCTTGCGATGCTTAGAAAGGTAGCTCACTATTTTGTCCAAAATCTAATCTATGGGATGTACTCCCAAGAGGATGCCTGCCCATATCCCTTTGGGTAGCACTAAATGAACCAGCACTTTCCAACTTCACTTATGCATAGAATTCTGCCAGGAGTCTCTCAAATGCACATACACTTCTTCCCATACTGACAGGTACTTGCAGCCATGTATTCACAAGTTCACAGGCCACTGTGGACCATGCTGGGACAGCCACGCCAAGGTCACAGCAAGGGTACATGAAAGAGATGTCTACCCTGCTCACAACACCTTTTAGTAGAACTCCATTCCCATGTGGCTGTAGTGGTTTCTCCCACCCAGAAATCGGGGATGAAGGCCTGCAATGGCAGGTTGAGTGAAAGATAGCTGCAGCTGGGAGAAGACTGCTGCTCTGGATAACCTTTGGTCATGCTGACCCCTTCCATTGCTCCCTTTGCTGCCCATACACTTTCATATAGTACCACTCAAACCCTGAGAGAGACTGTGGCACATGGCAACACACACGCATTGAGAGGCCAACCGGCCTTTTCTGTCTGCGACCAGCAGACTCAAGTGTCATCAGGGATGAGCAGCCAGGGCCATGGCTGCGGGTTATGGTGGGTTGATGGTCATTCATTAAGGAACAATGCAAGCTGTCACAAAGGGAAGGACAGAGGTGTCTTGGCATCTGCCTAGAGACTCTACCAGTTTTACAGTGGCTCTGACTGCTTATCCACCATGTCACATCTTGTCACTCTCCTTCCTTACTGACATGAGACTAGACCGCAAACCCTAGGCAGTTAGTGCCAAGCACCAGCTTATACTGATTTGTCATAAAGAAAGGAACCAAATACTACAAGACATCCACTCCCAGGTTTGCAATAGCAGAACATCCTATAGATGTTTACAAGCCAATGACCCTAGGCAATAAAGGAAGGTAGCCCTGTGCTTCTAAAAGATAGCATACTTCTCACCAGCAGCCTTGCTTTTTCCATGTAGAGAAAAAGCAAACAAACTCTACTGACCCTGAGGGGGGTCAACGTGAAGCAGATAAAAAACTGTATCTGCCTCTGCTCTAAATTCACTTGTCAGCCATCAAGAACGGAAATTATATCATTTGCCTTGCCCTTCTCAGAAAACAGCAATTCTGCTGCTTCCTTGCACTGGCTAATTCACCAGACTGATCAATTCTTATTTCTTGAGTGGGCACAAGCAGAATACCACCTCAGTGAGAGTGACAGAGAAGTCAAAAATAGTTATCAAATATCTTCTAAAACATCTGGTGAGGGCTAGAATTTGCCTGGAGAGAAGGAGAGGCCTGCCTTTCACTCATCTTCTGCACAGCATTGCACAGTCTAATGAAGACAACAGAGCAACAAGACAGTAATAAGAGGAGCAGAGTGAGCGAACAGCCAGCATAAGTTGTTTTGAGGGAAGAGGCATAGAAATGAAATTGAAGAATCAGTGTAAGATGGCAAGTAAGTAGATAAGAGGCCAGGGAGATGAGGCAGTAAACTGCTGGAGAGATCAAAACACCTGCAAATGACATTCTACTTAGAGGAACATATAGGGTCTAAAGGAGAGGAAGCAAAGTGGCAAAGAATGGCAGAGAGGGTCTGAGACCACACTGCTTCCCCTCTCACTGGTAGTGGGAAGGCCATAAAAGAGAGAGATGGAAGAGCTGGTCAGAAGATGAAGGCCCACAGAGAGATCCCTGTAATCCACAGTGAACAAATGTACTCTGCTGATGTCCCAGGGAGAAGACAGTGCGGACCAGGAAAGAAAGTAATCTAAGAGCAAAGCACACAGAGAAGGAAACAGCCCTGTGCCTCACACAAACAGTCCCTAGCAATCAACACAGCTTTTATTACAGGAAATTATTAACACCCTCTGCTACCCACCACCCCTCACCAATCCCAAACCTCCCCTGTCTGGGGACCCTTTCTTGGCACACACAAATAACATCCAGATAAACTTTCCAAACCAGCAAAAGCAACCACTGAAACAACTTCAAACACCACAGACCAAAAAAACCACAATTAAGAAGTTAACTTTCCCAACCCACCCCCATGCCATTATTTAATAAGGGAATACTGTACAGATATAAAACCCACCCTTTTCCCAACCTGAATATAGTTGCTTGAGTTAGTTTCTGTACATATATACACACATATTTACACAGTAATGCTGCAATCAAGAAAGCAGATGATGTAAAAGTCACAAAGTGAGTACATGAATTAAATAACTACCAGCAGAACATTAGGAAAGGTCACATTGTTCCTACTTGGCAAAAATGCATTGTGAGACAGAGTCATTAAGCGTACTGCAATGTACCGTGTGTGTCTGTGTATGTGTGTGCACGCATAGAGGCACGCAAGCCTCACAGCTTCCTGCTGTGCCAAGTTTGTTCATGTATGTTTGACTTCCCCTGTATGTCTTGTATGTGTGCGTGTGCCCAGAGGAACCCCTGCCCACAGCTGGAATTTTTTTCTGACCTGTTGAAGTGTGTACCGGTGCTTGCTGTGAACCTTTAGTGGCAGGAGGCCAGCAGGTTAAGAGATCTGTAACTACTAACACATCACAGAGATCCTCCTTTACCTCAGCACCCAGGGAACTGTACCCTCGGCATTGGCAGACATGAGTGCTGTTCTCTGCAGTGAGGATTTACCACCTTTTTCTATACACAAGCAGATTCGTGTTGTGTCAGTTTTGTTGTCAGCAATTACAGAAGGGTGACAGAATTCACTCAAATGGCATGGCTAGGAGAGGAATTTGGGAATGCTCAAGAGATGAAGAAAGAACTCAAAGCCAATTGCAAAATGGTTTTTGTTGTTGCCATTGTTGCCCTTCTAATGGCAGACACCCAAGCCTGTCTGCAGTCAGCCCCAGGGAGGTCCAGAGAGCCTGCAATGAAGATGAAGCAATATTATTCATATTGCCAGTGAGACAGTCAGCGCCCCAGTTTGCCTTGGATGGAGGAAAGAGGAAGGGAACCACAGGGAAGTGTAGGTAGGTGAATGCAGCAAGGGTCTATGGCTTGGAAATCTATTTGGCTGCAAATTGAAAATAAGCCCTTGTGGGGACAACAATCGGGTCCCACTAGTTACTATCTCAATGTGCCCTGCAGCATCCAGCAGCATGGTAGGTGTGTTCCAGGTGGACACGCCAAGTGTGTTCAGCAGCAGGGAAGCACTTATGGGGAAGAGTGGGTGCAGATGGGGATCGTGGCTTGGTGTCCATCCCCATTTGTTGCCATCAACCCAGTTTCTTTGTTGCATGCGGCTCCCAGGGGCTCCTGTGGTGAGCCAGGCATATGCCATGGAGAGGCAGCATAATTGGACCCTACCCTTTGCCAGCGTGGATTGAACAAGAAGGGTGAAGTGCAATTCCTTAAAGCAATGGTGCAGAGAGTCAGCACAAAGTCCTTTCATCAACACACCTTATTTTTATCTCCTCTCCTTCTTCTTTTCTTTTTGGCAACCATAACTATGTGGTGAAATGCAACCTCCCACCCTTCTCCATGGGAAGGGCTCATCAAAGGTTGCTTGACTGAAGTGGAGGATATGCAAAAGGCCTAAGTCTGATTGTTGGCTGTGTTCCCAGTCTTGCTTCCATCTGTTGATAAGCAATGGAGGTGGGAGGATATGCCACATTTGATAGAAAGCTCTAAAGCAAAGACTTGCCTATAAAGATCCCTGAGGTATCTCTGATCACTCTAACCTGTCACCACCATCACATTCATTCTCTGTCTCCCCCTCTCTCTTTTGCTGGCAATGTTGCTGTGAGAAACAACCCTGATTTGAAAGTACAAAAGGGCTTTATTCAAGATGGATGCTAGTGTCTTCTTGGAGTGAGGAGTTCAATGTCAGCATGCATTGCTAAAGAAGCCAGAAGCAAAGAGGCCCATTCTGACATCTCTTAACTCTTTCACCAGATCCTTTAGGACTCTACAAAGGAACCTTTTTCCCCCCCATGCACTGGAATTTGAAATATCAGTATGGGAAAAGTTCAAACATGCATATTGCTGAGCATTTTGAACCAACTGGGGTTCTTGCCTGGAGATTTCTGATGACGCATGCTGGATTTCAGAGAGAACGGAATGGGGTTTTGCTGAGGAGTTGGGGCTGATGTGCTTCATTGTCTCAATTGACAACAAGTCCTGACTGCAGCTTTTCGTTCCTACTTATGATATGACACGGCAAGTTCTGAAATTGTTCTCACTGGGAGGTGTGATGGGAGACAGAGAACTACTACACCAGCCTGTGCTGTGTTGCTCTACTGTAAAAACCTGGCGTGACTACTCCAAGAAGGTTTATGACGTGGAGATCCATGACTGCAAGTTCTACCTGCCAGCTGCTTTTCACTGTGCATGGCACATTTCTGGTATTTTTTGAATATTTCCTCCGTCTCCTTCATGCACATCCTCCTTCAGCTGAGTACAAATACTACAGCACCACTTCAGAAGAACATGGCTCATGAAAATACCTCTCAGAGAGCCATGCCTGGGGCTAGAGTGAGGAGGTAAATGTCAGAAACATTGCCAAAGTTGCCTAATCTTTCCCAAGAGGCTGGCTGCAAATATACGGCAGAAGTCACCAAACTGTAGAGGACACAATGGGCTTTTTTCAGTATTCTTGTATGCAGAAACTTTCAGAGAGGGGAATTGTTCCTAGCCACTGCCCCAGAAAATACTGGTGTTCCTACAGGAGAGAGAGAGAGAGATGGCAAGGGAGGGGACGTGGAGTTTTGTCAGGCTCTGGTATGAATCCCAGGTAATTCTGGACAGGTAGTAAACAGTACATGGGTGGTTTTCTAGTATGGACAACACCTGCTGCTAGTATTACCTGATTGATTCACTTGAATATTTAGAATGAAAATACACCAAATCTAAAATTCTAAATATATAAGCAGAGTTTAATAACATCATCCATTTATATTCTGGATTATGAATTACACCCTCCCCCTCCCACCCCTTTCCCTTCATCTCTGCCCCAAAACTTGTTGACCTGTCAGAACTAAAATAAACAATGCAACCAGAAAAGATCGCTTATAGGAGAAAGGATTAACCTGATGGACACGTGGCCTAATCTATTATGGGAGAAGGCAAAATACCAGGCTCCTGCTGTTAGACCAGTGGTTCAGTCCAGAATTTCCAGTTCTTCTTTTCTGGTTGCCCTAGAGCATTCGAGTGGTTTGTGGCACAGTTAATATTTGCAGAGCACTCGGAGTGTTAACAGTGCTACAACAGTATCAACACTAGATAATGATTTTGGCAAACTATCATTTGCCGATCAGTGGAACAAGGGACAGACCAGTTCGGAGAAAATATGAACCAACTTTCACCCCGGAACACAAAAATCAGAACCTTTAAGAAGAGATTTGAAAAAAGTTCCATTAACTTCTTTTTGGTTTGTTTTCGGCTTAATTTCCCTGCAGAGCCACCCTCCAGGTTTCCTCGTTCCAGGTGGGGAGGGACGAAAATGTACCGAGATAACCGCCAAAGAGATTAGCTGCCCTTGCCAGCTGTCAAGCTCCCCCCCAAGCCCTTAGGAAATACCAGAAATTATCACAAGCTTTCCCAGGTCCAAGATTTCTAAACCAAAGTAGCATCGGAGAAGTCTCTTAATGTCAAAGTGATGGTCCAACCTGAGTGGCCAGCTTGATGGTTCACCCCACCACTATCAAGACAGTGTAGTGCCTTGAGGCCCAAACTCCACAGAGAGATGCTGGTACAGAGAGTTTATATGCAAAAAGGAATTGGGGGTGTTCCCATCAAAACATGAAACCCTGCTGGCAAGGCTTGAAGTGACGTTCCGGCGTCTTCCATTCATGAAGATAAAGGTGACAGAGCAATACAGGGGGCCTCAGGGGAACACAACACACATGGGTTTCTCTCTCTCTCTCTCTTTTTCCTCATTCATACGGCCTCGACCCGCGTAAACCGCTTCCAAAAACGCAGCCTGAAAAGTCGTAGAAAACAAACAGAACGGAAACAAACTTCCCCCCCCCCCCCCCCCCCCCCCCGAAAAATTTAATTAGAAACAGCAGTAGGCTGGTTATGTAATGTGATTAATTGCAGCATTAGAGTGAAAAAATATAGGGCATACAGGTCTTAAAGATTCACATGCAAAGTCATGTGTGGGAGTGAGAGAGACAAGGGTGCAGTGCAAGACTTATCTGTTTGATTAGGTGCTTTTCACGCAGTAGTGATTTATTCCCTGAGTAATTTAATTGGAGTAATCTGCAGATAGCTAAAGGAAAAAAAAAGGGAGCAAATAAACACCCAGAAGACAATGGAATAAAACAGCTTTCACAGCATCTCTAAAGGTTAGAGCTGTACCTTGCTAGCAGGATGTTACCCTCAGCAGCAGACTTGCCCCTTATTAGCACTCACTCACACCAGCAAAACTGAGTTTTTTCCACTGAGTCATGATTAATGAACTGCAGACACACGCCTGCAACTAACTTTCACTGTGCTGGAAGTTTATCTGAGGGAATATCTGAAGCTTCAGGATTGTTTTTGTCCCCCCTGCCTTTTGTAAACCTCTCACCAGGGAAGACCTGAAGTCCAGGCTGGCATTTCCTCCTGCCTGTGACCTCCAAACACCCAACACTGATGGGTGCAGTTCTGTAACTGCTGTACTCTCCATGGCTGCTCATTAAATTCAACCTAGTTCGATAATGGCAGAAGTCACTGGTGTATCTGATTGCTCAAGTGTCCTATATGTCAATGGGCTAAGTGAAGGCATGTCTTCATTGCAAAACAACAGACTGTCTGGGTCTGACTGAGCAGCCTCACTGAGGAACCGAACTTGGCGGGGCACAGTGAGGGTTGCTGAGACTTGAGAAGGCACATAGCTGGATGTATTTTAGCATGGCAGTTCTTCAGATTGAAAAAACTGTTGTTAATATTCATGGAAGGGAAAATGAAAAGGCACTGGAGAAGGGAGCTCATGGCAGGGTACCATGGATGTCCCAGCAGGTTTCTCTTTCACTGGGAAGAGGAAGGTTTGTAGCCTAAGTGTGCCTGTTCTAGTATGGCTGTTCTTATACTACAGATTATTCTCCAGGAGTGTCTTGATGCTAGCTACCCCTTAAACTCAAATGTAAGGCTCTGGTGAATGAAGAAGTCTTAAGGCAGGCTATGAGTAAGTGCCTTTACTCCCTCTGAAGCAAAGGCTCTTCACTCAGTGAGCTTAGTCTGGTTCTAGTAAGCTTCATTACTGGTAACCTCAGCTGAAAAGCCATGGCTGGAAACAGAAAAACCTCTAGCCTTGATCTCTCCTGGATAAGAACTTCATTTTGCTACTGCCATGCCATGCCCTTGCAGTGATTTCAGAGGCTGTTGCTTCTGGATTTGTCAAGCAGCAAAATGCCAAGATTAATTTAAAAGCAGCTTTAAAATCACCTTGAGTTTGCATCTGTTTGATTGCTTTACTAATAGGAAAAACACTAAATGATTCATATTAGAAAAATAGATTAAAACAGTCCTCTAAGGCAGGCCTGGTGCGAACTCTGAATGAGGGCACTTCATAAAAGCAGAAATACCTTTTGACAAGGCTTCCAGTCTTACTGGAGATGTAATGCAGAGGAGAGGGAACTGGCCAAGAAGTCTCCAGCCATTAGCTGGGTTTGCGCAGCTATAGAGCACTGCAGTATTCCTCGGCAACTTTCATGTGTTTCTAAAGCTTTCTTCACCCTGCACATGATAGCTAAACATGAAGCACATCCATCAATTTAGCATTTGACTTCATCGGTCCCAGTGCATGCGTTATGTATCACTTGGGCATGCTTTCTTCCTTAGGCAGAACCTATTTGTAGACAATTATTGGGCCAGATCCTGAAGATGCTGCTCACTGAAACTTTCCCTGGAACCATTTTCCAGTGGAAACTTTCTCTTCTCGTAGAAAACAGATGAAGAAAAACTGTTCATGTCAGTGATATCTAAGCGCACAGTAAAATACCTCTTGAAGAAATCAAGATCACAGCTCATACAATTATGGACAAACTAAAATCAAGGGCACCTTTACTGAAGCTCATTAAAAATATCCTTTGTACCACTCCCCTACATGGCACCCAAAGTCTCCTGAATACAGCGGTCTAATGAGAATGCAATGAAGGCTTTTTCTCCTCCAGTATTTTTCTTTTCCATACCTAGCAAATGTCGTAGTTTAATTAAGGGACATCAAAGGTGCTGAGAGCTGCCCTGAGATAATCGTCTCCTGCTGCTAGATAAATGCTGAGGTGAAGGCAGGCAAGAACAGCTATCATGCAAACGCTAAATTATGGAGAGGGCAGAGTTCAAAACTGGAACTGGCAAAACCTTTATTTCTAGAGGTGGGCTGAAGCAGAAGCTGCTTTTGCTGGCCTTTGCCAATGGGCCCCTTGGCCCTGGGTCCCTGTCGTAGCCATTCCTTAGCTCACCAACTGTTCTTGTGCCTCTTCTTGCTCCCTCATTGCCCCTTGCAGGGAAATTCACTCCGAAGTATCTCCCAGTGTCCTGCGGGCAGAGTGTCTTCAGCATCATGTACACACTGCTGACACTGCCCTCATGTCAGAACAGCAGGCTGATGTTGCTGCATGAGCCCTTAACTAAGGCAGGAGTGCCAGACCCCGGCTCCCACTGCTCCTGCAGTCACCACACAGCAAGGAGCCCTCTGCAAAGCGCTGGCTGAAGACCTGACCTCAAGCCATTCAAATTGCTACAAAGGCTCTTAATGACTTCGTCAGGACCTCATGACAGCCTTTAATTTAGTCTTTAAAAGCATACATGTCTGTCTTTATTAATATTTACCAAACCTCTTCCAGTCTTTGACTCTTTGCTATACAACCTTTCATGATTCTGCTAGAGGAAGTTTTCATCTAGAAGATGAAGAAAACCAACCCACCCCAGCTGCCTGCTCCTCTCTCCTGGTGCTTGTGCTTGCTTTCACAGGATGGTTATCTTGCTCTTCTTTCATTTTTTCCACATAGATCAATATTGATCCAATCGTTCGGCAGCAGTTTTGTGCTAACAGCTGTTTCAATGCTGTGTTCTCTGATGAATCCATGACCTGCAAACTGTCCTTCATTCTTGTTGCCCTTGTCTGGGTTCATTCCATTAGTTCACAGTTCACTTCACAGAACATTTTACTAGAGGAGTAGTCTATGTTTTATTTCACCAGTTACTCCCATTTTTGACTGCAGAGGCAATAGCACACCACCTTACAGGTTCCCTGTCTCTTCAAAATTCTCTCCAAATTAGTACACAGGTACTGTATTTCCAGCAAGTATTTCCTCCTAATGGAAATCCTGCCCTAAAAATAGCTTGCTGTTCTACCCTAGAAGTCCATCAATGCATAGTGCTGTGAAGATGGCCAGGCAGTGCTCAGGTCAAGTCTCAGACCCCCTGTTCCTGATGAGCAGAGCACCAGACACAGAAATCAAAGCAAATGCCTCTGTGGAATTGTGACACTTCCTAGAACTTTCCCACAGTGCTGCAGACAATGCAAGCATGGTGCTACAGCATTTTCAGACAGCATAGGCCAAGCAAGATGGGTAATTTTCCATTGATCATGACTGATTTCTCACTTTACCTGACCCATTGATGAAGTGCAAGTGGGACCACCACACATAGGTCCCTGGGGTGAAGGACTCATAAAGTAAGAAATTGTAAATAACAAAGAGGAGCCAAATGAATTCTTTCACACTGAAAAACAGCGTATGTCTTCTGAGCCAGGAAACAAAAGGATTTCCATAAAATTCCTCTACAAAACTATCAATCATTTCATTACCATGAAACAAGCTTCATAAAATATTTTGTGGTTTTACCCATAAACTCTGCTAAAACTAAGCCCCCATATTGCTTAATCACTCTTATTAGCAAGCCAATTGTCTGTCACATTTATTTTGCTATGGAAGCCATGCTCATAAGAGAAAGGGCATGCAATTTTTAATCAAACCTGTGATACCCGCTGCTAGACAGACATTTGAAGGGCACAACTTTACCCAAACAAGAACATTCATCATAGTTGGACACGGACAGACAAGAGGTGGCTGTATCTTGTTATATGAAAACGTATGGTTGTATAAAGATTTTTCTCCTCCATCACACTCTGACTAATATATTTGCAAACCTGCTTGATGGACCTCCAGGTCAATCCAGGGCTGACTCATAGCATCTCTTAGGTTCCTGCCCAGGTGCAGGGAGTCACTGCAGAGCAGCAGCTGACAGCCAGCACAAGTACATAGATCACTGACAGAAACCCAGATTTAACATCCACCTTATCTTTAAGCGGGAGTTCTAGCAGAATGCTGGAAATACCAAATCCAAGGCTTAATATGGGGGGCACTGCGGTATGAAGTTTCCCCTGGCACACCAACTGCTTTCACTGAGGACAAGACGTGGCAGGCAACAGTCCAGAGGCATCCATTCCTTCCTGCGATGCTCTGCAGGCCTTTGTGGATGCCTCGTCTCTCAGGGAGACACGGAGCATGGCTGCTGTTACCATGGCTTTAGAAGACAGACCTTCAGCGAACACACAGCGCTCGCCAATAAACGCTGCCATCGGCACAGGCACCTCTCTTGTTAGCACAGCCAGATGTGCCAGGACCACTGCTCCGTGGCAGCCTCTGCACCCTGAACTGTACATCCCAGCAAAGGCCTCTCTTGGAATTCTCTCTTACTTATACACCTCTAGTAATCTTTAGGCTCAAAAATGTAAGTTAACATTTCCACCTGTATTCTACAGTCTGGCTTTTATACAGGTTCAACTCCACATAACCCACTGCTGTCATTCACTTAGACCCAAGATTAATTTAATCCATTTTTCACTTCACTAGGGTTACTCAAAGACAATTTTCAGCAGAATATAAGCTCTCAGCTTTAAACAAATGCTCCATGTTTCTTATTAAACACTTTTTTTCTGCTTCCTGACAAGGAGGTGGGTGAACCATGGGACTAAGGGAACCTTGTTTCTTGCAAACGTGGAAACTGCTGCTCATGCCCAAATAGTGTAACACTGCTACTCCTTTCCTAGCTGGGACAGCTGCATCTCCTACTCCTTTTTCAGCTACCTATTTCATCAAAATGCAGCTCCACACCTTGCTTTGTAAAATGTGGCCGGCCCCAGCCCAGATGGGCTCAGTGAGCACAGAGACACAGGTAGAGGTCACGTTAGTATTGCCTACCTTGCAGAAGCATTCTCCAGTGGACTCTGAACTCGCTGCTTGCTGTCACGCTCCCCATGCCATTCCTTGGATGGTGCCTGTCAGTAAGGTTTCTTGGGTCACAGATATCACCACAATTGAACTTTCCTTCCAGACATTTATCTTAATAACCCATGCACATCTTTAGCATGCCACCTTGCTCTTATTACTTCCATGAATATGCCAGGCAGGACTGATACACCTATCACAAAGGTTGTCTAACATTTTTCAGCATAAAATCATTGTTCTAAGTTGTTTACAGCTTTGAAAAGCTTCATTGGTTCTTTCAACTGAGAAGGGGGGGAGGGGAAGGAATCTTTCATTCATGCTAAAACAGTTCTAATAATACTTTTTGTGAAAGATATAATGCCACCATGCCTTGGGACTGCAGCTCAAAAATCTGACAGTGGAGGGAAGGGTGAGCTTTGCCATCTTTATGGTGAAGCAATCAACCTGTGGACAACTGATAAATTTCCAAGAAGCTGCAGCTTGCATAGTATCTCAGTAGAGGCTTGCCAGGTGCTCCCAGCTAAGTTCCCCAACGATTTCATGTATGTGAGGCCCAGCAGGATCTCCTCTGTAACTGCAGACAGTCTGGGCTTGGACCAAGCACTTGGGCTGAAGATAGGACATTTAACCCCCTTGTGTTCTCAGTGATCCTTGGGTATGGAAGCTGCCCTGTTTGAGAACCAGGAGAACAACATTTAGACTCGTGCTCAAGAAACTGCCATTCATTCCTCCACAAACTCATTTTTCCATAGGGAGTGGTAAGGTTGGAAAGGAGATTGGGAAAGGCTAGGCAAGGATGTTAGCAGAAGCAGCCTTGAGTGGGGAGGGCAGAGGAACAGTTTGAAGGACAGATTGCCAATGTCTGGCAGTTCTCTTCCAGAGCTTGGACCAGGTCCTAGGGTTTCCAACTCCCATCGCTCCTCCACCATCTGCAAGTGTCCACAAAACCTCCTGGCAGGCCATCCTTCCTCTGCTGACAGACATGCTGGCGCAGCTGTATTGCCCCTTCACTCCATCACCACTTGCTGTCAGCTCCCAGGCCAGCTGAGCTGGAAGCACGCATACGCACTGAGCAACAGGCCAGGAGAGCATGGCTGGCTGTGCCCAGTGCTGGGTTTGAGGCCCATGGGGCTTTTAAGGCCTTGAGCCACAGATCAAGTAACAAGAGTAAAGAAGAACACTGAGTACTTGGTTCATTAGGTGAATACCATCCGCTCCCAATGAGACAGGGCTGCTGCACAAAAAGCAGATTAATGTAGTAATGCTTCAAGTTCATGCCCAAAGATCAGCCAAATTCATTTCACAAAGCATCTCTTCAATTTTCAGTCCTAGATTTTGCAGCCATAGAAGTAGCCTTCTTAGGACTGTTCCATGTTGTGTGTTAAAATCATTTGGGGCTTCCCTGGGCCAGCCGTTGTACACAGGTGGAAATAGCATGACCCAGGAGCTGAATGGGTGTGGAGGAGAAGGGGAGTACGAAGGTACAGCTAGCAAGAGCAGGGAGGTTTGCTATGAACAGTGATGCTGCTTGGGGAGGCCAGCAGTGACCCTGTGCATGCACCAGTATGCTCCCCACATGCACACGACAGCAGTTTACACACGCGTGTAGATGAAGAAGGAAACAACATCTGTTTTACACCGTTTCCCGGAGCTTCCCGAGCAGGATACCATCGCATCCGCAGAGGACAGGCCCAGGACATCCACTAGCCCTCCAGGGGCACGATTCATGCCGTTTCTGTACCATGACGAGTGGAAGGAGGTGAGTAACTGCATCCGGGCGGGAGAGGGCCGAGGCGCGGAACAGGGCCCGTGCACAGCGTCTGGAAACCCGAGGCACCCCAGCCCAGCCTAGGCCCGCGGCAGCTGCTGACTGACAGGGGGCGGACCGGGTGGGCCGGGCCGGAGGGGCAGGGCTCCCGCAGCGTGCCGGGCCGCGTGCGGGGCGGGGCGGCGGGCGGGCCCGGCTGGGCCATGCGGAGCGGAACGTGACTGGAGCCCCAGACCCCGGCAGGGAGCGGGAAGGGGACGGGGGGAAGCGCCGCCTCTCGTCCCCGTCCCGGCGCGGGGGTGAGCCGCACGGGGCCGGGCGGGCGGCCAAGGCGTGTCGCTGGCGGGCCGGCAGCCAGGGCCTCCCCCGCGGGCAGGGCCGCGGTCTGCCCGTGTCCGCCGGCCTTCCTGCCGCTCCCCGCCCCCGGTGGCGGCTGGCAGCCGCCGCCGCGGGGTTTTCCAGCCCGTTCCTCTGCCTCGGAGGCGGCTGGCGCTGGCAAGGCCGTGCTGGGATGCTGCAAGAGGGGAGTCAAACGGGGAGAAACCTCCTTAGAGAGCAGCCGGGCCGGGGTGCGCGTTGCCAGCGGGTGTGTGCGCGGTTCCTGTCTGTGTCAGCGTTGCTGTGCTAGGACGTGGTCAGGATTTGGGGGGCTTGCAGTGAACAGTGGGGAGGGGAGGATGTGGGCACGCAGCCTCCAGGCAGGTAGCCACAGTTTCACTCCGCCTTACTGCCCCGTTGTTGCACCCGCTGCGGGCTTTTTGCCGAGCTTTGTGCGCTCACTTTAGGATAGGACATAAACCCAGCGCCCTCAGAGTTGTGCAAGTTAGCCCGAGTCTGGGATGATCCCATCCCAGAGGAGGAAATGGCGCAGCATGGCTCCGCCAAACTGACCCGTGCTCCCCAGTACCCGCACCTGGGAACGTGCCTGCTGTGCTGAGCATGGGCCCGGCTTTAATGTTCGAGTACAGTCGTGGGGAGAGTGTTATTTTGGAAGTGTTGAGCTCACCTTTTGCTGAGCACATTCCCCAGAGATTTCAGGAGGTGCAGCAGGCATTTAAAATAGAACATGTGAGACCTTGTTCTTACCAAGAGGCCTGAGCATGCACTTGCATAATATTCAAATGTTATCCCTGTAATTACATTAAGTTTTGCTTTTCACAGTAAAAAAGTTCAGTTAGAACCTCACTTTGCGCAGCTGGCATCCCTGCTTTTTAACGTTTTGTACTTGATATTCCACTTAAAAGCTTTTAACTTACTCATTAAAAGGACTGTTTTTCAGGCTGTCATCTGGCAGTTTATTTATCAGTGTAGAACTGCATTTACTTGGGAGTCTGATGATCTGCTTGAGTTGGGCTTGCAAAGATGATGTGACTTTCTAAACTGAGTCCTTGTGTTGTGGTAGGGCTTATATAGCTGGAACCTCACGGGAGATGGATGACTACAGCTTCACATCTGATGTGCTGGTGTCCATTGGTGGCAGTCTGGGCTTGCCAGAAATGCTGCTTTGGCCGCAGCTGATGCATTAGCTTGGTTCTGCAGAAACTAGTAATTTAGCACCATTGCTCAGTCAATGCCTCGCTTCCTTTTAAGAAAGAAACTTTTCATGGTTTTCAGTTCAGTGCCTCCTCATCTGCTGCAGGTATGGTATTTCCTCAATATAATCCTGGGGAAAAAAGGAAAAAGAAAAAAGTTCCATCTCCTCTTAAATAAAATATGCTTAATATATAACTGATGCCTTATGTAAACCTCCTTGAACACTGACAGTGCGCAGCAAAAGCGTTTGACATTATCTCTCTTTAAAACAGTATGTAATGCAGTTCAAATGTGTTCATGTTTGTTCCAGTAATAAGGGAAAAGGAGATGATCATTAACAAGAATCAAGTGAAAAAAAACCCCACAGAACAGTCATTTTCTAAGTCAAACGTACAGGTTGTGCCAAGCCAAGAGGGAAGAGATCTTCTGCCGTATGTCTGGGCTGTTAAGGGGTTTTGGAGGAACTGCCACTGCATTTCCCATGCACAAGAAATACTGATGGATCAGTGTGTGGCTGTGCCTGGGTAGGTGTCCCTGGCTTGGAGGGTGCATGGGGAGCCCTGGGGGTCTGGCTGGGAGATGCTCTGTGCCTCCCCTCATGCAGTAGGACCTTTGAGGGGCCTGGCCAGTCCGTGAGTTTGCTACACAGCATTGGGCCACACATAAACCCCAACTGACACATTCTTCAATGAATGCAGAAGGAAATAGAGCTGGTGGAGCTGAGTTTGTTTTGATTCTTTTCCCTGTAGCTGTAGCATTTAAAATTTGCACTTAAGAAAGCTACTTCTGCAGAGGTCTTGTAAGGTAAATGTGTAATGTGAAAAAGGAAGTTCAGTGCTATGTGGGGCTACTTACTTTAAGACTTTCTTCTGAAGTGTGTCAGCAAATGGTTACTGTAAGTAACAGTGATTTTTCCAGATACATTTGGAATGCTTAATTGTATCCCTCTCTTTGATAGCCACTTTTTTTATAATACAGGTATTTTCTGGGACTAGAATTGGTGGCTGTTGTGACAGTGGCATACTCAGAAGGAAGCAAGGCAGATGTGGCACAGCTGTGCTCAGACTCACCATGAAGTTCAGCACCAACTTCTTTGTGGTACCTGGTGCCTTCCAACCAGCAGAGTGACTCACAGTGAACAGTGCTGGACAGCTGGAACAAACCAGGGTTGATTACAAGACTGAAACTCCTTCTCTAGAGCTATTGGCACCTATAGAAGACAAACTATTAACATCTGCTAATTGCGCAAAAAGTGGATCAGTTGTGCGTCTTTGTATTGAGCAGGAAACTTTTTTGATAGTGCAAGAAGCAGCAAATCCAAACACTAACAGTACTGGTGCAGGGAGGTGGCAAAAGCTTTTAACATCACACACCAGGAATCTCCCCACTGAAACATTTGTGGGAAAGAAATTGGTAGTACAGGAATGCAGTAGAAAGCCCGAAAAGATCTACAAAATATTTGACCATTTCATATTTATATTGAATATATATAAACATATATATATATGAATATGTATATATTATCCTGTGCAGCTCATAGGCAAAGTATCAGACCAATGCAAATTAACACTGCTGAGTCATGGCCAGAGTGAGGGAAAAAAGTTAATTTAAAATGTGACCTGAAAACTATCATGAGGGAATGAAAAAATCATCCTGCAGCTTTTGAATTTTGTATGGAATGTGTGCAGTTAGGAGGCAGTACACCAAGATACGATAAACACTTAAACAATTTAAATTAAACGCTTAAAAAGCCAGAATTACTGTAAATAGGGACAGAACAGCAAAACTTTTTCACCTCATCATCTTTCAAGGGCTTAAAAAAACCCCTCCCCAACTTCTTAAAATCAAAGGTACAGCAGAATAGATGGGTAAAAACAATCTGAATGGTAGCAAGACCAGCAGCACTGGGTTTATTTTGTATAAAATATGAATGTATCAAGGAACAGGACATGACTATTGAAGTCATTCTGGGTTAATTTCTCTGAATACTTCGGGGTTTATTCTACAGAGGTTCAGGCTTAAGGCTGTAAAACCACACACAGAATGCATGTCTCTGCAGCAGGGTTTATCTTAACCCTGGTCTTTCCAGTGTTGAGGATGCAGAATGTGGTGGAGGGTATTTGGAGCTCTGGAGGCAATGGGGAGAAATGCTGCTCTGCTAGTCCAGAATAATAGTTTTTAGCTTTCCATGAAATTCCCCCTGTCCATCTCTCTGGGGCAGCATGGCCGCTTTTCCGGAAGAGGAAGACAAGGCTGGCTCAGAGGAGTTTGGTGGTAGGGGAATGAATTTGGAGCAAGGGTTATCATTCCCCTGTGCAGCTCTGTCTTGCACCCGTGGTCATCGATATCCCACTGGTGCTACGCCTGCTCTCGGGAGGGGTGCAAAGTCCTCATCATCACTCTGGCGTCACTCGGGCATTTATCTTCAAAGGCTTTGATTGTTACAGAGCTAAAATGGGGCAGAGGGAGGGAGGTGGGAATGAGGACTTTGGGCTGAAACCGTGGCCACACCACCAGGACTACAACCCACAGCCTGTTAAGGCCGATGTTGAACTTGTGTTCAGAGATGCTTTGCCAGCTCCCTTGAATTTGTATGAGGGCTCTTGGTTGTCAGTCCCTGGCACAGCTCTTTGCTTAAATTCCTGTCCCAGTTGTTCTGGTGGCTGGGGTTTAGAAATCTGTTTGAACATTTGTTGTTTCTTGCTGATTGCATCCTTCCACTTGCACATTTTCCTACCTTTACCTCTCAGTTTCAGTGAGGCCACCTGAGGCGAAGGCTGGCAGGGAAGCATCCCCAGCAGGAGGCTGGGCAAGGGCTCTGATTCCTAAGTGGGGATTAGGAAACCCTAAGCATTCAAATGAAGGACAGGAGTAACAGCTGTAGTAAAGTTTATATCCTACCGATTGTGGGACTTTCGGTTGTTTCCTATCTGTTTCTCAGTAACATTTCTGGTGGTTATAAAATGAGCAGTATTTATCTGACCCAGGAGTCAGAGACATTACCTCATTGTCACGGGGTCAGTGGCAATTAGACTGCAAAGACCAGCCAAGCAGTGCCGCTGGGTACAATAGTCTGCAGCAGGCTTAACCTTTACGGTCACTGCTGCTGCAGCCCGCAAGGCCAGGCCTTACATCTAATAGCATGAGCAGAGCAGAAAAGGCCCTTTTCTTTCATAAACCACCCCAGAAGGCTTATGCGTACTTATCAATATGTACCTTAAAAGACTGTGATACGTTGAGGATTAATGTGTTAATGGTTTGTATCAGTTCTGTCTTGATTTGGAGTTAAAAATTTAAGTTCATCTTCCCCCAAAAAAAGGTGTAGAAACGATTGTAATGCAAGTACAATAGTTTATAGACATCAGTCATCCCATAGTTACAGTAAACATGATGTACGAAGGCTAAGAGCCAGGCCAGCAGCTATGTGCAGCATAACCAACTCAGCAGGGAGAGGCAGCTGAATTTAACCTGCTACTGGAGAAGGTGACTGCAGCAGCTCATGCACTGGGGTAGCAGTGAAGGGGCTTTACCTGCTCTTGCCTTCAGCGCCGATTAGCAGTGGAGCTGTGTGCTTGAGGGCATTTCAAACTGAAACCAGGTGCTTTTCTTTTCTGGAGGTGGCAACTTTGTATTTCTCATCTGTTAATACATGGTTATTCATCATGCATACTTCCTATTTGTACATGATAGACTTGAATCACAGGTCCTGTGCAAGCCAAAAAGTGGTAACTCTGAATTTAAGAGCAATTCACTTTCAGATAGTGTGTTTAATAATCACCCCAAACGAGACGGCTGATCCACCAGATGAAGGACGTTGGTTGCCAGCTTCCCACTGTTATTCATTATTGACTGAAAGGGTTTGTCAGGCTGGGTGGGCAGGATGCTGCGGAAATGCATGCAATAGGAGCGCTGCCTCATCCTGGTTGGCTGCCAGAAGGGCTTTCCTCCTCCATGTTGTCACTGGTCCCTCTGATTCATTCTGTCTGCCCTGCTTGCTCTTGCATGATTTCATGCACCACCTCTGGCTTTTTGGTTCAGGAACATTTAATGTTCTACCTGTGTAATTTTCCACTATATAAAATCTATGTTTTGGCATAGGCTGATATAACCCCACTCTCCCAAAGAAAGAATCTGGAAGAGAGGTTAGGGGGATAGCACTGTAGGTATTCTACAAGCATGTAATCTTCCCTTTTGCTTTACAATTCTGATTGCTTGAAATTAGGGTGAGGATGTGGGTGAGGAGCAAGACTTTTCCCTACTGTGCTGTCAATCTGAGTACTGGACCCATGGAAAGACTGGGAACTAGGCTCAATGATGGTCTGAAAAACAAAAATGTGAGCATTTCATTTCTCACCTTGTAGGCACCAACTCGAGCCCCAAGTCTGGGGTCTCAGTTCCTAAGCAGTCAATGGGTTATGTATGAGAGACAGGAGAGTCTCCTGCAGTAGCTGGCAGAGGTGTAGCCTATGGTCACTGCATGACATGGTCCAGGGCTGCTTTTCCCACAGTGATTCATGGCTGGGAGCCCTGCCCAGGGTGAGGTGGGAAGTAAACCACAGTACATGCTGGGCAGCAGCATGGAAGAGCCACACAAAGCACTCCCAGTGGGAGTGGGAGAGCTCTCCCATAGTGGGCCCTGGGAGGAATGCCCTTTCATGCCTGGGGAAGATTTTAATCTAGTTCTTCCAGGTAAAAGCTCTAACTGGGAAGCTACCCCTGAGATAGGAGCTCCTTCATTCCTCCTTGTATATGTACTCCTTTGAGTCCTGTAACACTTCATTGCTACCCAGGTGAGAAGATCAGGTGGCACAGTGCCCTGGGGTGCAGCAGCCTTGCTGTCCATGCCTGATCCAGGCAACAGCGAAATACTTTGATTCAGTGTTTACTAAAACAGTATCTGTACAGAGGTCTGCTTCCTGGAGTGCTACCAGTGCTATCATCAGTCTCCTCAGTCCAATAAATGCTACCAGATGCAAAGCAGAACAGTTTCAGAAGATGGTGGCACCCTCCCTGCTCTGGCTGCAGAAATGGTTATTTGGAAGGTAGGCACCATCCAAAGTATTTCTCATGTTAATGATTCAGGCCCAAGCTCCCTGCTACACTAGGACCCTCCACATTTTAAATGTGTCTGGCCCTGCTCTGGCTCTTAAAATGTGTGCTTGATCAGATCATACGCATGGTGTGTTGAGGGCTTGGACGCAGGCATCAAACCTGGATTGTCCCAAGGATAGCAATAAACAGGTATTTAGGAGCTGGACAAGGAAGGCGTGCGCACAAGTTTTAGTAGCGGTTTCTCAGCTGGTCACTGCCAGAGAGGGCTCTAAGAGTGAGCGCGTGGTCTGAGTCAGCATGAACTATCTGACATGAAACCACATTCAGCCTGGTCTTCATCTGCATTAGCTCAAATTCCCCAAGCAGGTCAGTATATCCTGTAATACTTGTCCTTAGTTCATGCCTGCAGCACCCAGGAGCTCATCCTGTTCCTGCTGGGTTTGAGCCTTCGGGCTGGAGCCCACCAAATCTTTCCTGACAAACCCGATTGCTGGCCAAATGCAGCAGTGCCTGCCATTTGCTCTTCAGAGAGAGCTGGTAGGGTACAACAAGGAGAAAGTCCCAATGGTCATTTCTCGCCAGTAAGGTTGAGGACTAGGTGTTGGTTGGTAGAGCATGCCCTTAGAAATGGACTGTTCTCTTTGGGGTAGTGAAGCCAGGTCCCCCTCCTTCAGGCCCTCCATCCCAGGTATCCTCTGCACTGCTGCTGGTGCTGTTGCCTATGTGCAGAAAATCTTCACAGGGCCACAAAGAAACGTAGGAGTGGCCATGATAGCACTGACATCGAAGGCACTGCTAGGAGCCTGCCTTTCCATCTCTTCCCAACATTTACATAGAGCAGGCTTTGGAGGCCACCATTTCCTTGTATTCCTTCCACTTCCTGAGTTTAGGGGGAAAAAAAGAGCAAGCTCTCATTGCCAACCACAAACGCACACCTTCAGGTGAAAGACTCCTTGATGTAGCAGAGCAGGATGTCTGGAGGCACATTCAGGATGAGCCCATCAGCAGCATTTCCCTGCGGATGACTCATCCTGCCTGTCTAGCCCTGCTTTTTTGAGGTTTTTCATAGCTCTTGTCCTGGTTTCTTCCAGTCGCAAAGCAACTGTAGGTTTGGGGGTGTCTTCAGGGTGAGTCTGGATTTCCAAGGATCTGCATTTTAGGTTTAAGTAGCTTAATCCTCTTGTTAGCTCTAGATATAAGCAGACACAATCTTATGTTGGTCTTTGCGGAAATCTCCTAGCCATTGGGGTGACTTCTCATCCTTGAATAAGATCCAGTAGCTGCAAAAATCCAAACTAAAGGCAAAAAGCACATTTACTGTAAAGGCAGTCATTGGAACACATTGCAAAGGTCTGTACCAGATTTACCATCATGGGAAGATGATGTTCCTGAAAATGTGGTGCAGATTAGCCACTAGTAACAGGGTTGAACACAGGAACTGTTGTCTGGGAGATACTCTGATTTGGGTCCTGCAGGTAGTCATGCTGCTGCATTATAATGGTTCTCTGGTTCATGAATAATGAATCATCCTGTGATTAAATTGATGTGAAAACTCCCATGGTGAGTAAATAGAGGCAAACTACAATTTTTAGCTGCTTTCAGGTATGCTAACACTGAGGGGATATAATTTTCTTTCTGTAATTCAATCATACACGATGTTTGCTCCCATCATTCATAAGTAAAAGTTTCTTACAGACTTAACAGATTGTGTTTCCATCTCTGTTGAGTAAAAACAGTATTATGGACACAAGCAAAATGGAAATCATAACACAGCATCTCCGCTATTTTAAGAGTCATATTGAAACACATGGAACAGATAAGCAATTCCAGTCTTCGCTGCCTTCAGATTTGGTGCTCTGTGTATTTACTTAGCGCTAGAAAAGGAAAGAGAAAACAAACCCGTTGCCTCAGTCAGCCCCGGGAACAGGCTTTGCTTCTGCCCTTTCCTTTAGGACTGGGTACCAGCTCCAGGCAGTGGAAGGGCTCTGGGCAAGCAAGAGCTGTAAAAGTCTGTCCCAAAGTGTGACAACAGAGAGAAAGGGGGGAAAACAAGGACTGGGTGTCAGGGTGAGGAGAGCCGTCTGAGAAGGACTAATGGGTAAAAAGCCGAGAGACAGATGATGGCTTTTCTGGATGGAAAGGCTGACTTGAAATGGATCTGGCTGTTCCGGCTCCTTGGTGCTCCTGGGGAAGCACCTGCCTTGAGGCAATTAATCCAGCTTGTTTCCACACAGCCCATGAGTGCATCCTGGGACTGTGACTTTGGCTGGGCACAGGGTGGGTTCCCCATCTCGTGATTGCTTCTAAGATTTCAGACCTTTTCCCCATGTTGCACCAGCTCAAACTGCTTCCATTTTTCCCATGGAGACCTAAGCACAGGAGGAAGAGGCTTCAGCTGCCAGGAGAGCCGAGCAGTAGCAACAGCTTCCATCAGCTGGGGTCCCGGGACCACTCTGTCACTATGGCCTCATCACATCCAGAGTAGTGCTGCAGGTTTTGTGAGTTCTCCTGCCAGCAGTTATGGTCTAAATTAGTATTATCTGTTGTCTTTCTGGAAGCTTTCTTATATGTAATTCCAATTGCATCCATAGTTGGACTTCCCTAGATTGATTTGGACAAGAATTGTTCTCATCCTTTTTCTTTTTCCCCTCCACCCTTACATAATTGCATTTCCACATGTCCCACTTACACCTGCAGCAGAGAAGCATCACAAAAACTCATGAGAGCATGCCAAAGGTGGGCTACCTGGGCTAATACAAATATTCAGCCTGGCATTGTCTGAGTGCATATCAGAGTTGAATTTCTATATGACTAAGCACACTGGCAGCGGTGGTTGCAGTTCAGAGCGCTGCTCCATATTTGTCTTTCCTTCCACAGTTTGTCTTAGTTTAGAAATGAAAAAAAAATGTGGGTTCATATGCTATTCGCTGACAAGACTTCACTGTTATGGATGGCAGGAGGAGTATGAGGTTCACAATGCAGCCAGGTACTGGAAAGATATTTGTCACTGCAGATTTTGCTTGTCATATGCAGAGATGACATGCAGATCTCCCCTCTGACAGATTGAGAGTCATTCCGAGATCCATCCACCCACAAAAACCACAGACATGCTGCTTTACTCAAATCTTTACTTTAACCACTACTTTGTGATGCAAAACTGGTGGAGTTTTTGGTACTTTTTGGTAAAAATGAAATCTTTATAGGGGTTTTCCAGCATCCTTGCTACTTACTAAAAACAAATCAACATTAGCCGACTGGATGGGACAACTTGGTTTACTTGTGGGTGGCTTTGACATTCATCTCATTAACATGTTTAGTCTGAAAGAAGGTCGGAAAGGTAGCAAATAAAAAATTGGACAGAGAAGTACAGCATCTCTCCAGACGTTATTCCTTATGTCTCAGTGAAAATAGCAGTTTCACATTGTTGGAGCATTTGTACTGATTTTACTCCGAATATCAACATTGTATACTGACCAAGTTCAAAGATGAGCAATATTGGTTGGTCTGTTTGTAAAACTAAGTGCTCTATGTTAAATGTAAAGGTTTTGCTCTTCACTATTCAGGAAATGCACAGTTTGGGACTGAACTTCCATCACAGCATGTGAGAACCTGGTCAAGGCAGCTCAAAGCCAGGCAGTCTCCAATTAAAACAAAGAGCCACCCAAATCAGTCATCAGTAGGCTTATGGCCCCTTTGTGTCCTGTGTTGTAGCAGCTGCTTGATGCAGTACTTACTCTGGATGTTTTGGCATGGGTACAGTTCATGGGCATCCCTTTAACACCTCGCTTTGGGTGATCGTACAGGTGCCTGGGAAAATGACAAGGGGGGCTGCAGGAGTGCAAAGAACACACATGGCAATGTCTTCAGCTGCTTATGTTGGAAACATAGAAGGGAAAGTACTCCAAATAGGTTTCTCTTGTTCAGAAATACAATGGGCAATTTAAAGAAACCCTATTAAGCATGTGTGTAGGAGCATTTCCCATTCTGGGAGACAAGTTGAATTGTTATACGAAGCTATATTATGACTTTCCCAACACGGCATCAATCAAGACCCCATTATGTAACGAGGTATCCATCACACGCACCCCATCGCGCGTCCCTGCCGCGAGCACAGAGAATGTAATCCCAGTTCCTTTGTCCTGCCCTCTGCCAATTTGCTGCAAAATTGAAGCTGAGGCTTGAATTTGCCATTGTGGCAGTCTCGGGGCCGCGGCGCCAGGGCTGTGCTTTCAGAGCAGTTATTTGCATTGTCTTGATTAGCATGTCACCTGCTTCATTAGAGAAGAAAATTCTCATCCACAGCCTCAGCCATTCATGCAAATTGAAGACTACACGGAGATTCTTCCCCTCTAGGACTTCCCATTATTAGCAAGATTGGTAGATTCTTTTTGTTCCTTCCTCTTCGGAAGGTCACTTTCATTTTCACCTCCAAATGAAAGTTCATATTTGAAAGACAAAGTAATTGTCTCCCCAAACTTTAGCACCCAGCAATTCTGCTTAAAGGAAGCTGATGCCAAACAAAATCTCGGGTGCATGCAAGACAAATGGAAACTCCCCAGTTTCGATCTAATCCTTACACTAACTGCTACCTGTCAGTGTCACCGAATCATTAATTTTACTGGACATCAGGGAAGTGTTTTTAGAGCTCATAAGCTTCCCACTGTGTAGGGCCAAAATCTCCTGAGCTCATCTGAGCAGTTCTTTCTCCTTAAATCCTCAGCAAACATTGCCTGATAGCATGTGTTTTCCCCTTCCTTCCATTTTCCAGGTTACCCAATCCCAGTTCCTCACAATTCACCTTTTCCCCAATCAAGAAGTCCCTTGTGCTTTCCCCCTCTGGCATGCCCACTCTGTTTCTTATTAAAGGTGGCACCAAACCAGAATCCCTCCAGAAGGGCTCTAAGGACACCAGCTGGAGCGCAGCAGGCACATTCTGTACATATCGACACCCTGCCTTATACGAGGAAACGATGCTGCTCCTGCTGGAGTAACGCTTTCTGGTGGCACGCTGTCACCCCTGGACATTCTCCAAGGGCTTCTGCCGTACCAGCTCCGCTTGCTCTCCACCCATCACTAGGTCACTGGCTCTGAGAGGAGCCGGTTCCTCCTGGCAACTGCACATGTGGGCTCTGCATTGAGAGGAGAGTCTGCTCTTTTGCCCAATTCACTCTTACTGGGGTCTGCAAGTGCTAGTTTTGTTCTTTGAAGTTATATTTTGGCATTCATAGCTATCCCACCCAATAAACAGCACACACCAAGCTCAACGCTTCCAAAGGCTTCCCCTTGTTCAGTTAATTTCTGATGTCCCCAAGAAATACTGCTGCAAAACTTCCCTGCAGAGGTGGGCAGGGAGAGCCATCTACTTATCTTACAGCATCTCTCCGAGGTGATGCTCAGCCTCCCGGGTCCTGGCTTAAGTAAAATAAAGGTATCATTACAGATACTCATCTCAGGTTTTGGACTGTTTTTTTTTTCCCCACAGATTGTGAATAGAGCTTTTTGTGATTTCAAGAGATATTCAGCTTTTGTGGAGAAAAACCCACCCAAAATGTGGTGCTTAAATGGATCCCTCACACAGTTTTTCCTTGAGATCAATGACAAGCTGCCATGAGACACCAGATCTCAGTCCAGAATTGGGAAAGGCCTTACACAGGCATTTAGCCTCAGAAGCTGCAGTCAAAACACTGCCAGCCTCCTTGGCTGTGGCAGGCAGAGGGGTTCAGCACATCCAGAATGATCCAATCCAGAGAGAAAATTCCAAAAAATGTCTTGACCAAATAATGCAAGAAGAAAAAAGTGAAAGTGTGTGATGCTTATGCATGAAATTTCATTGCAATAATGAACCTCTGTAGAAATTATCAACCTGTTTGCAAATGGAGGGCAGGAAGATAGGAGAAGGCTTCCGCTGCTGACCAAGAACTGATACAGACTCTGCTTGTGCTGGAGAAGAAGCGTGACCATACAAATCTTCCACATCACCACACAACAAAGGCCCACAAGCCAACCCACCTGCCCCACAGCGCAGTCCATGTCTGGAGTCAGGGCAGTGGTTGTGCTTTGCCTCAGATGCTGGTCTGCAGCTGTAGCAGAGGCAGAAAAAAGAACTATCACTTTTTGCATGTCCCCACATCTCCAGGGAAGGAACCACCACGTGTGAAAACACCAGGTTCTACACAGCTGACTTTCACACGGATCACTGCGCGCACTGGGGTTTGTGCCTTTTGAAACACCAGGTATTTCTGCCTTTTTAAGGTAAAGGTGAAGCAACGCTGCACATTCATACAGGTGCCCTCTCAGGCTGCGCTGCAGCCTCCTCCCTCTCACCTGACTCGCCGAGGCTCCGGGAAGCCTGACAAATGTATGTGTGTCTGCTTATCCCAGGATGGCACGAAGGGAAGGAGTGAGTCAGACAGATACATGTCTCTGCTGCTCAGAGAAAATGAAATCCTGCTCCTTCGTTGCACAACCCCGATGGCAGTCGCATCCATCATGCTCCCTCTGCATACACCTTGCTGGGAGCCAGCGGCTGCGGAGGGGAGGAAGACAGATTTACCAGGCTACGTAGAGAAATTACACGCAATTAAGAAGTCACAATCCCACCAATAAATCTCTGGCTCGACATCTGCTGGCCAGGCTGCTCTCCCTCCCTCCCACCCCTCTTAGATGCGCTCACATTGACATTTTGTGATGACTTGTGGCAGGGAGACGCACCCTTTTCAGACAGTTGTGTGCACTTCCCAGATTAAAGATGATTAATTGTACCAGGTAGTTCCTGCTACATCTTAATCAAATACACATCATCAGCAACACTCCTGTGCACACGATACTTGGAGCTGGAGTGGTATTTTTAACTCTCAGATACTCCAGTCTGGGGATGTGAAGCCTAAAACATGAGTGGCAAGAGTCTGAAGTATCCAAAATGTGAGGTTGCTGGTATACCACTGCTTCTTGGTGCTGGAGGAGTAGGGACTTGCTCTGGTATTAAAAAAAAACAACCCCTGCCCCTCCTGCTCTTTGAGCTGGGCAAAGCACCATCCTTACCTGCCAGGCCCAGGCAATTCTGCTTTCGTGACAGCAAACACAACCACACAGCACCTTGGAGGGGGAGACAAACCACCAGCAGCCTCTGACCGTAGAGTATTTTGCATCATTTATTTAAATATCTATATTTATGCATTTACAAATTTTCATAGCTCTGTTTGTAGCTTTTTTTTTTCCTTTTTAATTTTTTTGTAGACAGTATTGCAGAGAAGTCAGCTTTTGTAAAATGAGGTCCATGTATAAAACTATGCAACAGACTGGAGAAAAAAACCCAAAACAAGTTTCCTTTCATACTCTCTAGAATCAGAAACCAAAGAAAGTGACTGAATGGAGGGAAAGAGATAGAGAGGAAGGAGTGGGACAGACCAATCTCAAACCAGTGGCTCTCTCACAAGCATTACACACGTCAGTGCTCAGCTACAGTCCTAACAGGATAGGTTGTGTTTCAGTCCGTGCAATGCCTGTTTGCTAAAGCTTTATCAGGCACATAGGTCTCTAATGAAAAAATAAAGGGAAAGGATCCTACACACTGAGAATGCAAAGCCTGGCCAGCCTCATGATAGATTTTAGGTGTCGTAGCATAAAATGCCCACAGGAGACTGCACCAACTCACCAGTAGTGCATCCTCATCCCAAAATTCTTTTTGCATAAAAAGTTCCCTTTAAGAAATCTTAGCATTAAAAAAAACAGGTATCTGAGCTCTTCTAGCCTCAGTATTTTGAAGAAGTCACTTGAAAAATACCTCCTGCTTTCCTCCTTTGGAAGCTTCAAAGTAATGTTTTGCTTTAATTGATACCAATTTACCAGCTCACAGATTCCCAGTGTTATCTCTGGGAGGAAGAGGCAACAAATATGGCATTGCAAGATATTTACACACATGGTACAAAAATGTCCAAGGGTATGAAAAATCACCAGTTACACAATTTTGCAGCAGCCTCATTTACACCTGTAATTCTATACCATTTATTACATTGTACTAATACACCAGATTCAAAGATGTGCACTCCCTTCAGGACATTCAGGAGTTACAAATATATTGTGATTGCATAATTCATATTGCACAATTGTATAAAAACATAAATACTAGCTATTCTATATTTTTTTTTAAATACAAAATACATGTCACATAGTCAAATATTCTTTTCAAGTGCAATTCAGGTGCTCTCTTTAAGTCCTTCCAAGAAAAAGGCAATTTTGATAGTTTTGGCACAAAGTTTTACCTCCGTTCTGTGCCAGCAGTTCTAATTACAATACGTATGCCCCAAACTTTATATAGTAGCAGTCATATACATATAGTATAAAAACAGGTTATTTACAAGATGAACTGAACGTACACAGAAGCAGCCTCAGTGGTCGAGTCTGAGCTCTGGATTAGCATTACTCGTGCTGTTGTGAGAAGGGGTAGAGTGGCCTTTCTGACTTACGCCGGTTGCTGCAGGTTCACATTCATGGGCGGGGGGTGTCCGAGGAGACCGATGCGCTGCTTCTGCTTCCTCTGCTCTGTCATCTGGAAAATCAGAAAGTTTGCTCATTAGGCCTAGACACTTCCTGTGCTCGCCCAGGGCCTCTTGTGCTCCGTGTTCACTCTGAAACCCACTTTCTACAAGTAACACTCCTCAGTCGGCTGTGGAAGAGGCAACTGTGGTGCAGTCTCATGCACTCATCAGGGATGTACATCAACTTGCTGGGGTGGGTGGCTACTGCATAGCAAGAAAAAGTCTCTGGACAGCAGGCAGCCAGCGGGAATTAGTGCAGAGAGCAGCTTGTGAAGCCTCCCCCGTTAGGAATTCTTTGTAACCGGTCCAATGGATGAGGCAGATGAGACTCGGAGTGGAAAAAAGGGGCAAACCCTCAAGTGAGGCTGGGAATACCCTTGCCTTTGCTGGAATAGACTCGCGCGCTCCCGCTTTTACCAGGAGCGAGCCAGCATCCCTTCCCATCTGCCAAGAGCCAATACGCAAGGCAGGCCCAGGAGGTTAACCACCTCACTGCCAGACAGCTCTATCTTTGACAGTGCTTCCCATCGTTAAAAATAACGTTTCTCCTAATTAGTGCAGTCATGACCTGAAAACGGATCATTGTTATTACTGATAGTGAAAAATGGCCACAATCCAATTCTCCACTCTGGGGTTTTTCAACCCTTGGGAGGTTTCTGACAACTTGCGTAAGCTAACACACCACATAAGGAACGACTCCAGCGTGGGCAGAGTCTCCAGCAGCAAACAGCTGGATCACTGCATGCGTTCCCCACGGCTCCTCAGCTGCAGAGATGCTGGCATGTGGGCTGGCCTGCAGCAGCCGTGCCGAGGAGGATACCAGGACAGCACCTTGCCCCTGGACCACTGGGGCGAGGGGAGCCCAACACTGCTCCTTGGGCACCCGGGCTCCAGAGAGAGTCCCCGCACCCTCAAAGCAACGAACAAATGCACAACCACACCACTGCAAGTGATTCACAGTGGCATTGAGACTGTGAACAAGGGGCTGTGGTCACATCCTGGTGACTCCAGCAGCATGCCCATGCACCAGAAATCCTGCCTGACTTCCCACTGAAGTAATTTTTCATTCAGGCATAAGATAGGATTTAGAGTATTTTTCTCTATGAGAATTAACTAAGCTCCCTGAAAGGCTTTTCCTGCAACATCTACATCAGCAATCTAATTTTTTCAGCTTCTGGATATTTAATGACAAACGTCAGCTGATATAATTGCTTGCAGTAGAAACTTGAGGAGAATGGGGTAGTGTGCTCGCACATTCAGCTCATCTGTAGCATGCACTTGGATGCATTTGGTTTCAGTGAGAGTGAGAAGTCTTCCCATCTCTGGAGCAGCAGACCCCAGCGTGCTGGGTAGCTGGTGGCTTGCCTTGGGGCCTGGAGTTCATTGCAGGGAAAAAAATTGGTCAAACCATGCAGTTCCGAGCAACCTCCAAGGGCTCCTGGGCCGAGCAGCCCTGCACACACCACTGCTTTCACTCAGGCCTGCTGTGTATAATTACACTCATTTAACCACCAGGGAAAGGACTGAAATACAGTAATCCCTCTTGAAATCATAATTAAACTCGAGTGCAGCCCAGCACCTTGCTCATCACTTGACCCAAAGGGAGGCAGAACTGTTCTTTTACCTTTCCAGGAAGATGACAGCAGCCCCCGAGGACAGGTCCCACCTCTCAGTCCTCTGTACCACACTTCTGGAAGTCTGTTTTCACAGAGGGCTTGTAACCCTTCACAGGCAAATGGGAGCAAGAGGAGAGGATCTTTCCACTGCTCTCTAGTCTCAGACACACACATAAGCTACTTCCCTGCTGAACCAACTGGGACCTTTTTTAACAGCTTCCAAGATAACCCACAAGTTGGAAATACAAAGAGGCAATGAAGACTTCATTTAAAAAATGCCCACTGACACTCACTAGCTTTACTGAGCAAACCAAGAGCCATGATTTCACACAGCCAATCAACTGACTCAGGGGCCACATGAAATAAAAATGGGAAGAAAAAAACAGCAATGAAAATAATATATATTTTCATGCTGTGCAGATAAAGGGATGGTGCACCCTGATGTAAAAGACATACCT
Source organism: Psittacus erithacus (assembly GCA_009867235.2). NCBI lineage: Eukaryota > Metazoa > Chordata > Aves > Psittaciformes > Psittacidae > Psittacus > Psittacus erithacus. The sequence continues at coordinate 63,165 of WYDI02002490.1, forward strand.
CCTTAAAAAGGGAACAATAAAGCAACCAAGCATAAAGCAGACAGTGAAATTCAATTGCAGTGTTGATGAAGAACGTTATTAATCCTGCAAGATGCTTAATGCTTGTCTAGAGGGCACTGGGCTGCAAGATGGGAAAACTTTATCACATTTACTTAAAGAGTGAATCTCTTGAAAAGCTTTGTGGCTGCAGTGACTGTACACCTGGGCCTAAAAGGCAATAAAAGCTACACACAATATAGTGCAGGGGAGCTGTCAGCTATAGGAATAATGCTGATGGGATTAAAAAAGGAAACCAAGGGGCCTGAAGTTAATCTGAGTCAAGCTCCGATAACCATAGAACAGCACAGACGCATGCTGCCTTGTTCCAAAGGTTATGGGTGAGTTGGAGTTAAGAGCAGGAACGGGAGCAGATCATGTGCCAAGTGCACGAGCAGGACACCGACTGTGCACCCATGCACGGACACGCCAGCCCCTCCAGTAAAGCCAGCCTGAGCAGCAGCTCCAGCACTGAGTCACCTCAATGGCAACGGAAGCCAGGGTCCACCCGGTGTGAGAGAACTGTCCTGAGCAAGAAGCCAATGTCTATTAGAAATGCCTCAAGCTTACAGACATCGGAGGATGGCCCTAGAAAGGGCTTCTGGATGATTACATCTAATCCCCTGCTGCTGCAAGCAATTATGCTGTAATCTTTTTGCACAGAATTGATCAAGATTTTAATGGCTCTTGGTGCACTACTTTGTGAAAGCAGGCATGCTGGATTTCAGTTTCTAACAATTAGAGTCTCCAGAAACTTAACGAGCTTGAAAAGCAAATGAATAAGAGGTTTTCCCTTTATTTAATTATAATAAAATAAATACAAATAAAAGTTCCCTGAGTTAGCTGCTTTTCCTGGAGACAGTTCTTGATCAGGAGGGGGGATGTACTGGTTTTGTCACATAATTGAGCATCTTCAAACTTTAGCAGGGCTCTCTGCAACGGTACTTAGGGGGATTCCTAAAAGCTATCACAACATTAATGAAGCTGGTTTCCTCTCTTGATTTTACAGCCAAATAGCTCTCTAAAAGCTAAGTCCTTCATTCTTATTTTCACAAAGAGTGAGAAGGGGTTTTAGCGCTTGGTCAGCCAAGAGCTGCAAGCTTCAGAAAGATATGCTCTCTGAACCAGAGCTGGCTGTGGCTGATGGAAAGACTTCTGGTGACTACAGACCACTTTGAGTCAGACCCTTCAACAAGAAGATGCAAGACACATGCTTCGGGATAATTGTTTCCAGGCAAAACAGCAAAACCACTACCCAGCAAGTATTAAAGCACAGACAAAAGAGCAACTGCCTCTATCCTCCGTCCTCAAAACCAACTAGAGCAAGGGGGTCCATGGCACAGTGTCTGAAAACTAATTACAGTTAAAAGCAGCAAGGTTTTCTGCTCCAAGTCCTGTATGTTAATCCCTTCTTTGTGCTCCATCAGGCATTGGGCCCAGCTCCATCAGAAATGCAGAGTGTGATCGGAAGGCAGGGAGCCAGGATCTCAGTCAATATTAGCTTCCAGAGACTCATGTCTCCATGAAGATAACTGGCTTACAAAGAAACCCATCATACCCAGTGCAGAGGTGGGAAGCAGGAATCCGATTAGTACTGGAGAGGGCTGTGCCAACTGTGCTACAGTCGGCAGATCACATCTGAAGAGATAACGAACCAAATCTGTTGGTCCTTTCTGCCCTGGGCACTTCTGTCAACTGCCCCAGGATACCATCATGTGCAAGTCAGCAATTAATTTTATCCAGTTCCAATATCTATATAAACTAAACTAATTGAACCATCTGGCTCAGGTTATTAATCCATAAAGATAAGCAGCTAGTCACTTTGCCGCCACAAACAGTTCCTGCCAGGGCAGGCAACAGCATTTTCCCTTTTACTTGCAGTTAGGCTGTAATCTGTATAGACAACAATGAAATAAAGCCCTGCTGCCTTTGTGGCTTTCACAAAGCTATCACTGGGTTTGGGCCGGGAACAATCCCCATGAGCCCCAGACAAGCCAAAAGTTAACACGAGTCTTCTAACTCATGGGGCAGAAAAACTAACTGCACCAAAAAAATACAGCATTCACATGTTAAGAGTAGCAGCAATACATGCTGCAAGGCAAAATATCTTTGTGGGTACATCTGTCTGTGCTGCAGTTTTAAGTCTGACAGCAGCCAGATTGTATCTGCATTAGCAGCACAGTGACAGCACGGAAGTGACCAGCATGAGCTAACCACTCTAGTGTTTCTACAGTTTCTCAGTGGGTTTTGAGGTCCGTGCAGCAACTCAGTGCTTCTATCAATATCACACCCTCTGACTTACCGGTCTTAGGGTTAAAACCTGTCACAACATCATCACCACCACCGCTACATACATACAGGCTCCCTGCACCAGTGAGGACTGATTTAAGTTAACTACAGCTTTGATTTTTGTAACGCAAGTTTTCCCTTTTTTAGCAGCTACTTTGGACTACACCACTTCTGGCCACGCTGCCAGGCAGGTCAGCTGTGTACAGGGCTTTGGAAGGGCATTTTGTTTGTTCACTTCTTTCCTAAACATGAGCTACTTTAGAGAAGCTCTTCATGGCTTTGCAGAAGCCATGGAGCTGTAAAACACCAATTCATACAGGAGGCTTACAGGACCTTTGTCCTGCCCGTAGCAGTGCATGGCCACACGTTCGCAGCCAGCTCTCCCTTACCTGATCTTTAAGCTCCGACAGCTGGCCAGAGAGGTTGGTCACAAGCTTCATGGTGGACTCCAACTTCTCCTGCAAGTTCCTCAACTCATTCTGCTCCCCTTCTGAGTCGCTGCTCACAAGTGACATGGCCCTCATCCGGGGGAACCAGTCCAGGTTTCTCTCCTGAGAATCAGACACGAGTTCACAATTAGCATTTGCAAAACGAAAACTTGCACCCGAGCAGCTGAGTGCAGAGAGCTCTTCAATGCCACCCGGGGACATCCCTCAGATACAGAAGCTCCGCAGTTATTTTCATTTGCATCTTACTGGAAAGTAGAGGCTAGAGGCAATGAGGCACTTCAGATGTAACTACTGAAAATGACGGCTGCTTATTGCTGGCTTTTCCTTTCCAGCAACTCACTCTCCCCAGCCATTTCTTCTTCAGATACACTTGAGTGTAATACATGAACACCGGACATTAAACCAGCCCAGATTTCATGTCTGGACATGCATTTTCCAGTGCTAGCAATCGGCTGCCATCTTACAGTCTTTTAATTTGTGTTTGTTGAAGACTTTCTGCTGATAAAGCCTGTTTGCTTTTTTGGTCGAGCAAACTTCGGCTGTTCTTGCTAATGAAAGAAGTAAGACTGTTCTACCTGGAAATACTTTCATAGTTGAAATACTTCCTTTTTAATGAAAAAGAAAAATCATATTCTGAGTTGACTAAGTTTAAGATTAAATTACAATGAACTGCTTATAATAGCTTTCATTCAGGCATACAAATTCCCTAATATTCCATGTGTAAATTACAGTCAGGAACTTCAGTGGACACATGCTCAGTTTTATCAATATGTACACAGAGGCTCACACATACACTCATGTACATGCCAGTGATATTAAAAATAAAAGCAGGAACGGAACAGAAAGCCACAAAAGAGGAGGAGGGGTGCACGCTGCATCTTAACACCTTAAATTTCAACACCAGACTAGTTTCCTATCAAGTCTGGTTCTCCTCCCACACTGGAGATACTCTCTGAAATGGAAGTCAAACAGATGCTGGATGATATGAGGATGTGTGCACTCTCATAGGTGACACTGCAACAGCTGGTAGTATTTTAAACAAACCAGATGAAACAGTAATGGGCTACTGGATTAACAATCCCAAACCAAAGACGGATCAGCATCACTGATTAACAGCGACCAAAGTTTGCCCAGGCCAGGCCAGGCCCTTCGCTGAGCTCTCTCACAAACCTATGGCTTATTTTTACAGCACTGCAAACTCTGGCTTTTTGCCATTTCTTGACGAAATCTCTAACCTGAACCCGCTTCCCATCTCTCCGCTCCCCTTCCATGCTCACTCATTCCCAGGAGCATCCATCCTGCTTAAATCAGGGTCGTGCACCTCTACAGAGTTACAGTCACATCCTTTCTGTAATTCAGATGAGATGCCAAGACTCATCATCTTAAATGAGTTGCTTCTGATCTGCTTGGAGTTTACTATTGCTGAGATTAAAAGGCAGAAAGCAGGCCCTTTCCCGTGCAGCGCACCACAGGATTCCCACATGATGCAAAACTGCCAGAAAGGCTTTTTTTCTCCTGATCTCTGTTTACAGGGCAGATGGTTTCTGCTAATAAAAGAAAGAAAAAAAATATATGTACCAAAAAATACGCCTTTAGCAAGACAAGTGCCAAAATATTTTGGACTTTAGGAAATGACAGGCCTGTAATTAAGATTTAATAACAGTAACAGGCAACATTTCACTGCGTTCTTCCAGGCGTAGTAAAATTCTCATTAGGGAAGAGAGGGCAGGCTCTTCACTTGTGCTCATGTCCAGCATCTCCTCCCCAAAGTATTTCCCTTCCCCACCCAGGGAAAACAAACTAAACCAACTGCTGTTCCCTTTCCTGCTCTCCTCCAGGCCAAGGACAAGGCAAATCAGACTAAACTGCAATTTATATTGGCAGGTTTGCCTGGACCCTCTGGTCCACGTCCTGAGGTTTACTAGGCAGGCCCAAGAGCCCTGAAGCTCCTGCCCACCTCCTGCCCACTCTTTCCTTGCTGTAGAAATATTGTTATTTTACTTGCTCCCAAAGAATTGAGCTTTCCAAGCTGCCAAGCCCATCCCTATGAAGGATGCAGGATACAAGGGGAGGAGGACCTGGAAACACCAACCCTTCCCTACCTGCAGCATTTTATTAACAAATACCCCAAACATTTTCTAACATTACTTTACAATAGAAGCAAATGCTGTAGCTGCTGCAGGGGCTGCAACTTGATCGTTACAGGCAGGGAAGGTGACGGGCAGTCTCGGATGGTGAAATCAAACCAGAAAGCACTACAGCATTGACAGCTGCAGGCTCCTCAGAAGTTTCACACTAACGGGTTTTCTGAAAGCACCAGTTCTTGAAGTCACTCGAGTATGGGAAATCTGGGCTTTCACTTGAAAAACAACAAAATACCTCTCTAGTTCTCACAGCAATGGTGAAAGAATAAACCCAAAAACGCTCTGTGTGAACTCTGCAAGCTGAGGAAGGGGAACAGTAACCAAAGGACATAGACTCATGGCCCTCTGGGCAGTGCTCTCTCCTCCAGTGAGGACAGGGCTCGCTTTTGAGCCAGGTACTGGCAATACCCCTGCTGAGTCCTGACCCATTCTGTGCAGAGACAGGCTTAGGGAAGCACTACATCACTTTACCAACCCAGGTCATTAGGCTGGACCTAATGCAGGTTTCACAGACCTACACGAAACCTGCACTCCCATTCAGGTTTCATGTGGCTTTTTGGCACAACTCAAACCTGAGGTTCACATGCAAGCTGCCACCCAGCAAGCACAGGATGTCCACCCAAACAGCCTGGGCAAACACCTTCAGGTGAGGAGCCATGGGGACAGACAAACAGGTAAAACTGCATCAATGCAGGTAAAACAGGCACCAGTGCCTGCTGACGTATGGTGGCTGTAGGAGCTCCCTGGAGAGGACAGCAGGGATGCTGCCAGCACGCAGGGGTGCACCTCTTCGTCCTCTGCACATGCACTATTTCACAACCCCTTCACTCTGGCTCTGCATGGGAAACCTTCAGCCTGTTCCTACAAACCCCCCCAGCACTGCAAAGAGAAACCTGAGAGCCTGGATGCGACCAGCCTGCGTAAATGCAGACTTCTCCCCAAATGTCCGCCCTCAGCCATGCTGGGGGATGCTGTGGGGATGTTTTCTTTTAAATAAATAAATAAGGATGCCACAAGCGGAGCTGGTGAGAAGGGAAATAAGCAGGAATGCAGAAAGGTCAGTCGCTGATAAGCCCGCTGGGCCAGCGTGTGGCTGCCAGCCCGGCTCCCGGCTCCATGCCTGCCAGCAGTGCTGCCTCTGCAGAGAGCTTCTATTCAAGGTTCAATAAAAGATTTATATCTCGATGATCTAGTTTCTGCTGAACTTTAGCGGAACACCAGGGTGCCTTTAAAGATGTAGCCTTACATCCTTCACTGGGGGTCTGGTAGTGCTTTAGAAGCACTGAGTGAACTGTGAAGGGAAAGCTCCCACTTGATCCCTTTCCCTGCCTGTCCCTCATCCTGCACCCTCTGCTCTCCCCAGCTGCTGGCACCTCGCATACCAATGCAGTTATGCACTGTCTGCTGTGGTGCTTCTGCAAGTGGAGGCACCGGGATCCTGGTGTGCAGTCAGCTCCCTCTTCCCGTCACAGTCGCAGCTTCCTCTGCTTCAACAGACGAAGTGAGTAAAGCCACTGACGGAAGCTGGCTAACCGCAAGTGCTGGGTTTCGGGTTAGCTCTTTTTCTAGGTAAAGTTGGAAAAGTCCCTGTTGTAAAGCAAATATCATTAAATCTCAGACATGGGGGCGACGCTGACCGTCCACAATTGGAAATTTGAAAAAGAGGAAGCAGCGCTGCATGATGCAGATGCAATTCATTCTGAGAAGCGCCTGCTCCTCCCTGCTTCTGCCGAAGAGTTTATTCTAAGAAAGGTTTCTGAGGCAACCTCAGTGCGAGCCGTGCCAAGAGATGCATTAGCTCTGCTCCTCGGGCAGGAGACAGCTGCTAACGGCAGGGACCGGGGCTCGTCCTCACCTCCAGCCACCCCGGGAAAGCCACCACGCTCCTCTTCTGGGTCTCCATTTAACTCAGCTACCCCTGAGCCTAATATTTATGGGGTGCTGAAGGCTTAACTCAGTGCTTGTCAAAGTAAATCCCCACAGCCTGCCGTTGGAAGGCTGCCCAGCAGTCATCACTTAGTAAGGGAAGGCGGCAGCAAATTTCAGTTTCTGTCATATATTGTTAAAAATCATACCCATACAGCTAATAAACAGCTTTGTGAAGCGCTGTGAAAACTCATTTTTGTGTTTGTTTGTGGCGAGGTTAAACTCCTGTTGGTTCTTTCTTGTGCTTCCTGGAAAAAGCTCCACATCAGGTTCCCTCTCTATTCTGCAAAGGGCGCAGCATCACTTCTTCCACACCAAGCTGCACTTGTCCCCTCCCCATGAAAGACAGCACTCCCCTCTCCACACTAAGAGTATTTTCAAATCTTCAAGTGCACTGTCTTTAAACAGCAGGCTGAAGATAGAAGGTTAATGATATAAAAACCTCCTTTTTCACTGTTGCCACGGATTAAACACCTAAGTGTCTTTTACATTGGTGCAGAGCAGGGAACTTGGAAGACAGACACTATTCCCAAAGGTGGAAGATGGCCATGCCCCTACATAAAATGACCCTCCCATATGTCCCCGTGACAACTCTGCTGCAGATGACTCACTTGAGCCGAATGCTGTGTTTACCTCACCGAGCATCACCCAGCTTAGTGTGACTGAGGTGGATGGCCCTGGTGGGAACCCCTGAAGGCAATCTCCTTACTCCTACAGGAAGGACAGTGCCACCTCTCCACAGCAACCCACTTGTGGCCGTTTGCATCTATATTTTAAACTAGACCTGTTGTAGCATGCTCAGGTGGGCAGGACAAAACAATTAAGCATGCAAAGGCTGAAATAACAGCTGCCAGTGGTGATGGCTGCAGTCACCCACCTACTCTTGCACAACGCATCCGGCACGGCCAGGCAGCCTGCAGAGCGCTCTGTGGCGCAGGGTCACCACGGGCTCTGGGTACCAGAGGAGGCAGCAGCGATGACTCAGGGTACGGCTGCCTCGCCCCAGCCCCAGGCCACCTCCTCGGCACACACGGACGGCCCCGCGGGGCTTTTTGCCCTGGCCAGCGCTACAGACAGAGCGGTTCATTTTCCCCGGCGCGTCACCCTCCACGGCTTCCAGTTGGAAAACTTCCCCTTCTCTCCCCAACGCATGCTGTCAGTGCCCTGGGATAAGGACACGGCACCCACCCTGCAAACTGCTTTGGGATCCGCCCAAATCCCAACACATTATGCAAACAAACCATTACACAGAACTGGGCCGAAGCCTTTGCTTGTTTTCATCCACCCAGGCCCTTTTTCTGCCACACGCTCAGCCACAGTGAAACCTTTGGTTCGTCAGTGGGCATGCTAGCCCGGTATTCCCAGCAAAGATTCCTGCCGAGGTGGTTTATCAGGAAAAACCAAGGACTTGGCCACTTAAGGTGAATGCCAGCAACAGGAGGGTTTTTTTCTGCAGCATGCTGCAGGGCATGACAGCTTGCACACATCCAGAGGGCAGAGCATGCTACCTCTGCATGAGGAAGATGAGGCTGACCAACCATTTCCTACCTCTGCATGAGGAAGATGAGGCTGACCAACCATTTCCCCCCATGCAGCTTCTGGTCTGCACTGTAACGCCAATTTCAAGGGTGGAACAAGTTGCTTTGCTATCTGAATGCAAAGCTCGGTACCCGTGCCTATGACACAGTATTTCCAGCAGCCAAGGGCCTTCTGCCAAACACACCTCTTGGCTCTTCTCTGCCTCTGCTGTTATTTATTGTTTAACCCTGTAATTATATTGGCTAACTCTGGTAAGGTATCTCAAGATGCAGCTTGTTGGGAAGATACCACCAAATTAAGCACCGTCAGCTCCGGTTCAGATCCTGACCTCCTCAGTCCTCCTTTCCTGGCCTGTGCCCAGCACCAGTGTGACTGGGAGCCCTCAAACCCCAGTGTCCTCATCTATAACCCAACAGCTACGTACCAGTTACTTATAAGGGCCACGCTCTTCTGCATCTTAGCATTGGTTTCCTAAGCATGGATATAACAACCTTTCTGATTTGATTTTACCTCAAAGTATAAGATTTCCAGGCACAAATGACATACCATGTAAGTTTCTAATAATTTCTCAGACTATAATTTCAGCTGTATACACATCTTTTGCCAATGCTGGAATCATTAAGCCCCTTTTGAAAAGCTCTGGGTTTGAAGCATCACAGCCTGCCACTTGTTATTCCCATAGGTGCTGCAGTTCAAACCCAGTGTTGGCCATCTCCCACTGAATTATATTCGATGTAGAGCCTGGGGACACAGTAACCCTCAAAGCCATCGTCACATGAGCCTCGGGCAGGTCATGAATCACATTCCTGCTGGGTTTCAGAGCACAGTCACAGTCGTGGATTTGTGTTTAACTCCTTAGGAGAGGTTTCAAGTTGAACTTACACTTCTGGAAGAGTGTAATTTTTAAAGCCTCACACTGATGAAGCCTTGCTTTTACTTACTGGGAGGCTACATCTTGGCAGAAGTTACAGGCTACACTGGACACTCAAAACCAGTAATAAGAAATACCTTCCTCATGGCATAGCACAAAGATCAATATAAAAAGAAAAATACCCAAGAATACATTTAAGACTCCAGGTTTGCACAAAGAGGTTAATTAGGGCACAGAAGGAAATCTTTAGCATTCATTTTCAATCCAAATCCCTTTCAGGATATCTGCACCATTGCTCTTATTTACAAATGGTTCATTTTCAGATGACAACACAATCCACTTGAAGGTTCAGGACTCGGTGCTCTCAATCTGGACATGTGAGCTTGGTCAACACCTCACACCTCTCTGCCTCGCTTGTGTAATAAAGGTTAATGGCATGGATCCTGCTTCGTGCACTAAAAGTCTGTGGAAACTGCAAGAGCTCTTTAGGAAGCTTTGTGCTAAGAGCTTTTCCAACAAGCCCTTATTTTCAGCATGCATATGTGTGTGCACGAAATCACCCACAGCCATGCATTCTTGCCTGCACTGCTGAAACACTGGTGTGAAGGTGTACATGCGAATCCCCGTACTGGGGTATGCAAGAGTTGTGTATGCAAATATTTGTCCATGCAAGTGGCAGCACACTGCAGCTGCGTGCACAACAGCTTATGAATGCACATGAACCCAAAGTGTACATGTGGTTTTCGATGTCTCCAGCTTCAGAGTAAGAATTTTGACATATTATAAATGCCTGCAAACAGCTGTTTGTAGCAGATCTTTGCCAAGACTCTCAGTGACAGCTGTACTGATGGGGCTGCTGCTAGCAAGGCTGCCACAGTAACTGCAGGCAAATGCAGAAGACATCAGAAGGTATTCTCAAGACAGAATGGGTAGATAAGACATTTAAATGAACTAATCTGTAGGGAGTTGCACGGAGTTCACATTAGTCACTTGGGTGTGGATGTCAGTGTCTGGCCAACACGATAAGTGGATCCCCCCACCTCCTACACACATGGAATTATTCAGACATCACCTGATCTTCCCCGGTGACTACAAAGCCACACAGCAGCTGAACTGTGTGCCTTTGTTCCTGGGAAAGGCAGGAGGCACCAGACTACCAGCTCTGTAGCACCATTAGCATACCTCCCAGATAAACACTTTTCAAAAAACATTGATCCATCTCGAAGCTGTGCTATCTTAAGTGCACATCTGCAGTGATTTAGCCAGATGAACATCAGGTCATCAGGAAGGTTTTATAAGCACCAAGAATTAAAGATGATTCCTATTACCACTGGATGTTTTCTCTCATCCTACAGTACTGTCTGTGCTATTAAACAGATATTAGGAGGTGGTTCAAGATTGCATTTCCAAGGTGAGCTGCTTCACGCCAAGCTTTGTTTGCTGTTTTCTGAAATCCCTGGGGTTATCAGCCTCTCCAGTGCTGGTGAGGACCTGAGGACAGCGGGTGAGTCACTGCAGCAGCCCGGGTGTGTACACAAGCTCAGCTTCTTCATCAGACAGAACCAGCAATTCATTTCCCTCCCTGCATCGCTCCAGCAATTCCCAGCAAAGATTCTTAAGATATCCCAAGTTCTACATCATATATGACAGCAGGCACATGCTCACCTTACTGATGAAAGTGAGCATTATCCCTGTGTTACAGGGGGAAAAGCTGGTGACAAAATCCAGGCCTCCTATCAGAAGTCTGGACTTGCAGCTACACAACCACCACAGCCCGGCTTCCCCATGCAGCTTCATGAACATGGGGAACTTGACCAAAACCAGACTGAGATCACAAGAACGAATACACCGCTAATTTGCATCAGAAAGACATCATGGAAGTTATAATTACAAATCAGTACCGCTAGTACAGTCTATTAGGTTTTATTTTGTCAGATCACTTTAATTGTTATTTTGATCAGGCTTATAGCGTTCAAAGTACTTCTAAACCTTAAGCTCTGTTTCCAAGTTTAACTTCTTTCTACATGTTGCCTTTTAACTTAATAAGCTTCTATCTATGAAGAAACATAAAATTCACTAAAGAATTGCAGTTAATAACTGATTCTCAAGGTTACAATTTCTTTTTATGCTGGGTCAGATCCCTGCAGAGTACCAGATGAATTCTATGGGTAAGACTCAGCTCTGTCATACCCAGTACAGCGGTTATCCTCAAAAACTGCCTTTCTACACAAAGTATTTTTAGACAAGAAAACATCAAAATTCAAGATCACTCTTAAAGCTTCTGAATATTCATTAACCGGCATAAGTGAAATTGTCCAGGATTCTTCTGATACCACAGTGCTTAAAATGTCTTTAAAGCACTGCACCAGCAGCACTGGATGCACCTCACAAGCCAGTGATGGATATAATTTTGGTGTCCTAAATTTCTTTTTCTCAATGTTCTGTGGTGTTGGACAACCCACAAATACCAAATGGCAGAGGCATTGCTTTTTTTTAATTTACTTATTTTTTTTTTACTATTGCCAAAATGCAGAAATCCAAGTTTTCTAAAGATACATTGCTGGGAGTTGGAGCAAAGGTGAAGCGTATCTGAGGTGTATTCTGTCATCACAACACAATTTGGAGCACATTATGCTTCCTACCCTCGACTACTAAAAATGGGTATAAATTGCAGTTGAACAATGGTACCATACAACAGCTCCTGGAAAAGACATGCCCCATCTCCGTCATTATCAAAGATGTTAGAGTGCCACCTTCAGACTGAAAATGTGGGGAGAAAATCCCTTTTAAATCTGTGACACAAAGCGGCTTTCTTGGAGAACCTGGTAGCTGCAGCCATTAAGCAACTGCAGATTCCCATTCACCCCTCAGTACAAATCCAGAATAAACCATCCCCTCCAAAAGATGAATCTCAATCTTTGGAACCACTCATATATTTAAGGCTTTCCTTTTGCATTCTAGAATCACAGGACAAAGACAAAAGGCTGGAGTAAAAGATGAATCATGCACTAAGTTACCCCTAGATATACCTTAGGCAGCAAAAGGATTTCTGACTCTCAAAGAAGTATTTAAAACAGGCTTGATAGAGAAATACATTCATCATGTTTTACACTCAGATGTTCTAGGGTAGAAAATATTGTTTTTAATATTAAAGGATGCTTCTAATTTTCATAGTAAGCTTTGCCAGATCAGTCCTAAGGAGTATGTCCACATCTCAATGCTGCTGAGAACTGTAGTGTCAGAGCAGCAGCAGCCTGAGCTGCCCTGGTCATGCCTGTGCTGGACTGTGGCACACCACTGATGTGCAAAGCAAATTAACTTCCTTCCATGGCTCAGACAGTTACACCACGCTTTCAGCAGCACTGCAGTGGGACCCTGCTGTTAGTGATCAATTTAAAACTGACTCATGAAACGCAGAAATACCACCAACTACAAAACATGCTCCAAACCTCTTCCTAGGACATACAGTTATATAAGATTGCATCTGCATGAGACACTTGGCCTATCCATAATCTACCCATATTCCCATTCAACACACAGTAACTAGCCCTTGCTGACACTTCTGTGAATGGGAATTATAATGAAAGATCTCCGGTTTTTGTGCTTATTGCAAGCACATTCAGTGCCTAGTGTTTGGTTCTTACCCAGCTTGAACTGCTAATATGAAATAGTTAATACATTGTTAATTGAAACTTCTGTTTTTTAAACAAGTGTTAATACAAAGTCATCTTTTACAAGCAGAAACACTCTAAAAGAGTACAGGGCTTCCCCCTGAAGTAATGCTTGCTGCAGTGGGATAAATAAAGGGAGCATATAATCAGTCAGGCCAGAAAGCAGCAGTGATGCCCTGAGTTATCTCACTGTGCTAATCCTCTATCAGGTGACTGCTCACAAGATTTCTTTAAGCCCTCATTACAGAGGCAGAAATCCAGAACTAGGACATACACTTTAGTGACCCCAAAGTAACATGTTTAACCTCTAAGAGATGTTGGTGGGATTTACACATTGACCGGGCCACAACAAATTGCCCACTTAAAGGTAGGTCGTACCTCCACAGCAAAAAAAAGAGAGACAAGTAAGAAAGGTATTCAGCTATTTATTCACCTGAAGGCAAATAAAGAAATAGCTAATTCAATGTTATAAATCAGAAACAGCTTTTGCTAACCAGCCAGAAGATACACAAATTAGTAATTAGGGTTTAGGATCTAATTCCAGGAGCTCTGAACCTGCAGCTTGGCAGAGACGAGGCTCTTAATTCTCTCATTAAAAAGTCTTACAATTGAGTAGATATTAATTTTAGGGTTTTTTACAATAATAAGCTAAAATCATATGGCAACAAATCCTACCAGTCAGTCTAACATACTTATGCTGGGGCAGGTTTTAACCTGTTACATTTCAGACACTTCCAGCTTGAAGATGTTCTCCCTTAAACACTAGTTTTGAAAACAGCTTCTCCTCAGCCAGTTTAAAACCACAGAGGCTACCTAGCTGTCCTTGCTCACTGCCACCCACTTCAGTACACACATGGGAGAGTTTGGGAGGCTGAGAAGCTGCAGGTACGCAGCCGCAGACCACTGTGTGACTGCAGTGCTGCAGCTCATGTCAGCTCCCACAAGTGCCCCGCTGCACCACCCGCGGCAGGCTGCAATGTGCTGCCAGCAATGCAGTGTCTCTTATCGAGTTACCCTGCCAAGTACAGCTTTAGTACATCTTTAGAAGATGCTTCCAAAAGGAAAGGCATTGGATTAAGCTTATTATTGTAGAAAAAGTCTAAGTATTTGCTTACAAAATAAATAAAACACAGAGTATTACATTTACCAAATGTGCCAGTAGATTGGTCTAATTTAGAGGGAAAAACCCCAAAACAAAACTCCAAACTCACCTTGATCATTTCTGCCACGTAACTTTCTGGTCCTGTATATTCTGTAGAATCTTTTACTTTCACTAGCACAATAAAGCATAAATAATGCCACATATTGTGCTCTTCTTTAATGTGCTCTTCAAATGTGACTGTCTTGTTATCAAACTTATCTCTTTCCAAACCTACGAGAGTGACACACATACAACTCTTAGTATTTACAAACTGGTACTAAGGAAACGAGCTCTAAGAACAAAACTTGTTTCTACAGTCTGCTGCACTTCAAAGTCACAATCACTCTTAAATGAACACTGAATAAGTGTTAAACTCTCTAACAAATGCCCCCAGTGTAGCAAGAAGAGGAAAGCAGCATACGTACTGCTCACACTAACTATAAGTAACAGAAGACTTTTGGTAAAAAAAAAGGTAGCTACCTCGTATGCAATCAGTCTGATGGATTTCATAACTCATCTCCTATTTTTAGGCAAAATGATGCCAAAAGCAACATTTGCTTTGCCACAAACTTCCAAAGGTTACTTCTGTCAGTCTGCGTGTTATGCAACTTCTGCACGACATTCGACTACCCCAACCTCAAAAGCTCAGCAGTTTAATTCCCAATCTACTGATGGGATAACCTTTCACAGGCACTACTCAACACTCTCCACCCCTGGGAAAAAACCAAATGTTTATAGAAATCTCTTCCATTGCAACAGGAAACTATTCTTTGAAGCACAGGAGAAACAGAAACTAAAGGTTTGAGGAAAAATGGCATACTGAGCATGCATTCCCCATCTCTTTTTGCTGCCAAGCCCCAGCGCACGTGGTACCCATTATCAACTAGCCAAGGAATGCAAGGTAGGAACAGCCAGTAAATTCAAGGCTCCTGTTTCATGAGAGTGTGCAGCTATCTGTGACTTTGACAGAGTAACCCCTTATTCTTAAGAGTGTTTCTATACTTACCACAAATAAAGCAAGTAGTTTTTAAAATTTCTTCTTTCTTCTGTTTTTCACTCCTTAAATCAGCGAAAGTGTCAATGATCACACCAAAAATCAGGTTAAGGACAATAATGATGACCATGAAGAAGAATAACAGGTCATATATCACTCTAGCAGCAAAGAGAGGTTCCTGCAAGATACATATTTTAGCAATTAACAACCCAAATAAATATATGCAACACCTAACCCTCACCATGCCTTTCTGTTCAGCAGAGTATGATGCCCCACAACCGCTCCCTTTACAGTCTCCATTTCTGATGCTCTCCAACAACTCAAAAGAGTAAGTGAAACTAAAATGCAAGATTACTGAAAGAAAAGCCAAATTAGTCAGCTACCAGTATGCAACCTCTAGAGTTGCTCTTTCTGCTGTCCAATTCTGTCCTCTTCTTTCTCACTCATACTGGAATCTGTTCTCACCCCCACCCTGCAAGCCCAATCAAATTATATCCTTATACTAAACTACTTATATATCAATATAGCATCAGTGTTGACCATAAAGTCTTTTACTGAAATTTAACAGTATTAATTTCATTTATGCTAACAAGCATGGATGTGGACATGAAGTTGGACTTCCTGGTACCCACTGCATATTAACTGCAGGCCTGAATAACCAAATACTTAACCCCTGTTTTCAGAATCATCCTGCCAGCTGGGTGCCAAACTTTTATTAAGAATTACGTAGCTTTTAACTCGTTGTAAGATGAAAATAAGGCTAAATATTGGAAAACACTTTGAAATTGCATTCAGTCTGACTAAGACTGCTCCTTTGACCCTAAAGCGGTTTTGGGGAATGGGCACAAACAACTAAAGCAGCAGCTATGCAGGCAGCTGTGGGTATTATGAAAAATCCCTGCTGCTTTGACTGGTCCTCACTTTCTGATGATGGCTCCAAACAACATCCTTCCTTCATTCCTTCCCACAGTCCCAGCTCCAAACCTGTCTCGGTCCCTCTCATCATTCTGTTGTACACATCTTACCATTTCCTAGGGATGCTCCCCACAGAAACTCTAGCAGGGTATTGGCTACCACTGCATATTCATCCTGCTGCCTCATGTTACTTCTTCATTAGCTTGGACTTACTTCTTCAGATCCTGAACTCCCAAAGCACAGACTGCTGGCTACCCCATTTCTGTTCTTTTGGGCCCCATTCTGGACAGCCCAAAAAAGCCCTAAAATAAGGACAGGTAGAACTGGCTGCTGTTTAATGTGGTACTACATGTTAAACTACAAGTATGGTCCCTTGTAGTTGCAAGGTATCCTACATCTGTTTAAAGGGAGCGTATACACATATCCCCCAGAACTCCATGCACAGCCCTACATGGTAATCACTCTTCTGCCCCCATTCAGTGATAATTTACCTCTTTGGATGGTTTCCTGAGCACATCACCTACTCCACCCCCACTCCTGAGCCCATGACTCAGTACAGTAACAATGCACATCAGTAACGTCTCGCACGTATGCTCTTTATTCTCTTCCTCCATTTCTTCAGCAATCAGTTCTATTAACACAGCAAGCAAAAGATATGTTTCAAAGGCAAGAAGATCAGTTTGAAATCATCCTCTCCATTCTTTGCTGGTTATGCTCTCTCCCCCCTCCACAAAACTGGCCAGACTTCCAGCCAGTATTGCAAACCTCCTTAGCTCTCACCAAGAGCTGACCATCTGAGCAGGTATCTCTGCTCTGGCTCCAGCCCACCCCCCCTCTTCCCACTAGCAGAGTTGTCTTTTATGCTTGAACTGCTGTCTTTGACTTGGTTAAATATCTCTTTCCATTTCTGTTCTCATGCATAGCTCAGATTACCAGATGCCTGTTTATACAGAATCACTGCTTTTTGACAGCTCAGAGGACAAAGTGTTGCCTCTTACACTCTCCCCTGGTGCCTAACAGATTGCACAGCCTTTGGGCTGCACTCAAAATGGCAACTTCGACTTGTATTTTTCAAATGGCTAAAATATCACTGCTTATGGAAACAGCATTTTGCTAAAAAAGTAACAGCTTTTTTGACCCTCTCTTCATTTGGCTGAAGCCTCCAACTTCACTGTTTCAGTTGAAGAACTGCTAGAACTAATTACCTAATCTCATATACTCTCTCTGTACCCATTAAAAGTCTCATGACTTGCATTTGATCATAAAAATGCTCCTGAGCTGATCCCACCTTCCCACGGACAGCCGCAGAAAGGCCCAAAGCCCCGTGCAACCCAGAAATAGCCAAAACCCAAGATGGCAGAGAAATCACCAAAGATATGGGCATCATTAATATCCCTGGCCATGTAAGACCCTGGTATTGGGTTCATTATTTATGATATAAAAACATCTCTGGTGTTTTCCTTTCTGCAGCCAGAGTGTATAAAGACAAAGCAGAACACTCCTCCTAGAGCCGAATAAAGCACCTATTTCTGTATCAGTGTTGAATCTTAGTTTATGAAAGAGGACACTTGAGTAAAACAGCCATCTCCTATTGCAAGCATGGGCTTGTGGCCATTATTGACCTTTGAAACATTTGACCATGTAGAGCTCCACTCCTAAGAGAAATAGCAATGTTCTGTCTGGCTGTCACAGCCAGCATCATAAATCTCTGAGAAGTAAATTACATTTTCTACAAAATAAAACTGAAATATGTCAATGCCCAGTCTGAGGCTGGCAATTATGCTACAAGTTCTCTCTTACATGTACTTTTCGATTTCAAAAACCTCCAAACCTACCCTGTCTACTTAATCCATAGAGTACTTCCTGCCATGATACTAAAAACAGTTTCCTTAGTTAACTAGATAGAATAAATGACAGTAAATGATGTTCTGCTCCATATTTCACAGGGTATTATCCTCAGAGATCACAGTTAACAGCCTAATGTTTTAAAATAATAGACTTTGTAGACAGGTAAACTGCATCACTTCCTTCTCAAATTGATGTAGAGAATTAAAGAGTATGACAGTTTTTATCAAAGTCTGGTTCAGTTTTAAGTTTCTCCATTGTAATCACTTCATGTAATAAATGTTATTTATGCTGTTGGCCTAAATTAATCCTTTTTTAAGTCAGGTTGTCTCATGACAGTTTTATTCCCAGATTTATTATATTGGGATTTTCTGGACAAAATTATTTTTTTTTTTTTAATTTAAGGTGCTTAACTAGAAAAAGGGTGAAGACTCAGGGTGTGAGTTATGAATTCAACAGCAGATACTCACGGTCTGAAGGAATGATTGAAGAACAGTTCTCACTGCCACCCGCTTTGCATACATCTGAATAGAGAAACTCCCCAGTCATGGTCTCACCTGGTTCTGTGCGATCTAAAAACAGAAGGTGATGAACCAAATGGATAATTTAACACCTTGGAAGCCCAGTCAGACATTAAGGTACCCCATTATATTCTGTGTGCCGTTATTAGCCAGATTTATAATAGTGTATTATCCTGGCGTTCAAAAAGGCACAGTGCTTTCCGATTTACACATTCAGTGATTTTAAATTCAAGCAGAATTCTTATTTCTATGAATTAAAGACCAAAGTTGTGCATTTACTTTGCACCAGCTCCAAAGCTGAGAAAGTAACTGAAATTGTTCCAAAAATACTATGTCCTAGTGCAGTGAATTTTCAGGGTTTCTTGAAACTTGCTTTTCAGCCTTGCAGGTATCAAAACAAACCTAGTGCCACATAGTAGTAAGTCTTTGGCATTTCTCCAGCCTCATGGAAAAGTACAGGGTCAGTAAGGTTTGGGTCTCTCACAGGGTTGGCAGTAAAATCAGAAAAAATAGGGTCATGTGAAATATTATTTGCCTGAATAGCTGAAGTGTCAGAGAAAAAAAACCCCAAACCAACAAAGACAGAACAGGACAAACCCCAAACCCTCCTCTAACAAATTTCATTTCGTGCTTCCCACCCACTGAGTTAGCTGCTTGATACTGCAGGGTAGAAAAAGCCCCAAGTTTTAACTTACAATAAGCAACCTAAGATCAGCACACAGAAACCTGCTGTACAGTTTAAACGTTAGCAATTTGAGGGACGCTAATACTGTCTATAAACATTATGAGTGAATCAGTTAGAGAAACCTCTGCTTCACAGAAGCATCACTTTGAGGCCCTTCATTTATATTCGCTCTGTTACTTCAGATAAAATACTAACTTTTGTTATGCTGAAACTAAACCCCACAATTAAAAGCCAACGTAAGCATCCAGTATCTGGCAAACTGAGGCAGAACTGAACTTTCCCAGTGCAGAGCCTTTTCCACGATGGCCTACCTAACGTCTGCTTGTAATTAAACTGGGGGAGGGAGTAGGTGTAGCTGAATTAGATAACTGTTTTAGCAAACAGTGAGGGGACAAATCTCAACCGTCTGCAGAAGAGCCCAAGTGCTCTCTCCTGGGGTTGTTCCTCCTCCTCTTCTCTCTCTGTGCTGCAGCAGATTGCAACACTTTGTAAAAATACTGGGATATCCATTTGCCCCAATCAGTTTGAGGTTTCTAAACATTTTATTTTCTATTTAAATAGTGTCCTTTGTGAGAAAGAAACTGTCAAACTGGTGAGGTAATCAGTAGTCTTGCAAGAGATGGAAGAGTGGAAGACGCTCAGCATGCTCCATGGAACAAAAGCCCATTACTTTGGAATAAGTAGGTTCAAATGAGTCGCTGGTACCAACCTGGCAGTAACGTTTCATTAGGGAGCTTGTCTACTTCCAGGATAAAGTCATCTTTGAAGAAGAGGTACCCCACTATGGAGAACAGGTAGACCAAGATGAGAGCGAGAACAGCAGTCAGGATGATGGAACGCCCATTGCGAGTAACGCTCTTGATGACATTCAGCAAGGTCTCCTCTCTGTACACCAAGTCAAAGAGCTGGGGGACAACAAACAAAAGCAAAGGCTGTATCTCATGTCGGCTACCAACACCACTTGTGGCACACTACGTGTTGGCATAACAATACCAATCTGATGTTAAAGTACTTCTCTCTTGCACGTCCTCCCACCCCCCTTTATAGTTATCTGAAATTTAACATGTTAGTAAAGAACACATAGGAGGCAAAGGAGATGGGGTCCTTGTCCTGGGTTCAGCTGTAAAAGTCATTTTTCTCCTTGTTCGTAGCTGGTGCAGTTCTGTGGTTTTGACTTTAACTTTAAACAAAAAGCCACTAACGCAAACTGTTTATATCTTTTTTATTGTACTGTCTGCCCCATCATCATCTCGGCATAGCTCATTTCAAAATGCAATTAGCCATTTCCTTTACATCTTCAGTGTATAACTAAATGAGCAATATTTTTTCCCCAAATTCTTTGTTTATATTTCTTTATAGATTTTTCCTTTATTTTTCGCTCCCCTGGGTCTGCGTCAGTCCATCAGCACAGCCCAGGCAGGCTGATGGCTATGGTGGCTGACAATGAGAGAACAGGTATTTGTTAAATTGGACCTACATGAATAGAGAAATTAACTAATTTGGGTACCAGATCATTAAACAAAAGGGTAAAAATAGAGTGTTCTGGATGGGATTTAAGGTTTGCTTTAAAAATGACACATTTTCTCCACCAATGCTAGATATACTCCTTCTGTGCTTATTCTTAGAAGTATTGTGCTGTGCAAGATGAATTCTATTCCAAACAGAAAAAACACATATGCCAGGCATCTGTGTCAGTCATGTAAGGTCTGGAGTCTAGCTGCAGATGAGGAGACACCCCAAAGTTAACCAGCTACTCAAAAAGCATGGACATTATGTTATCATTATTGACAATAACAGAGTAAACCATCTTAAAGACTGTGCACCTCTTATACTGCGGCAACTCCAAAAGTACCTACTGTTCAGCTAACATTTCTGAGGCTAGATTTGTCCATGACTTCTTTTGTCCTCATGTAAGAGCTTATATGACTTTAAAAAGGCTTAAGCCTTCACTAAGTACTGATATTACTTAAGAGTCACAACATTTTAAATTGTTTTGCTATCTTGGACATCAGAGCGGGGTCAGAAGCAAGACACCCAGTCTTGGAAACCTATGCCTTTGAAGTCTTGAGAACTAAAGTACACAGGGAAATGCTAAATACCTTCATTGCAACAGCACACACGTTTACTGCAGTGAGCAATTTTAACTATTTTTACCCTTAAAGGTATCTTGTATAATGTACTTAAGAACAAAAGAAGTCTCCGCTTGTCTGTACAAATCAGGAAGAAAAGATGCAGCAGGAGTCCTGTAGCCTCCCACTGTAATGTCTCCCAAGCAAAATCTCCAGTGTACGGCTCATTAGAGTGCCTGCACAATGATTTTCCAGTAGCACACAGAAAGCAAGTGGTGTTTGACACTTCAAGATATGCCTGAGATGGGACTTTATAAACACACAGACAGCAAAACATTTTGAGAGCAACGCAAATACCTACCAACAAGCTATAAAAGAATTCATGTACGAAGAGCCCCAGAGCACAAATCAGAAGGTACAGCAGGTGATAAAGAAACTCGACATCCATGATCATTGCCTTGTATCCTCTAGTGAAGGTTCCACAGTTACCCACAAAACTCATCAGAAAAATGATCTTATTACAAACCTAAGGAAACATTAACCATAAATTAGTTACAACACGGGGCCTGCAGGAAGAAAAAGGCAATTTTTCAAAGCTGGAGGTAACTCGGCTCCATGATGACATCAGCAACCACGCTGGATTGTCTATTACACAGAGCACTGCTTTCTGGTGCACTTTCTGCACAGCCGGGTTAGTGAGCCAGAACAGAAACTGCACATGTCCGATAAAATGTGTGCACTAACTCCTGCCTCCAGCTTCTTGTCAAAGACATTGAGACTGAGGTTTAAAGAAGAGTGTTAAAGTTAAACTTTTCTAAAAACCAAAAACTCAACCCAAACTACTCCTGTTCTAAGCATGGCACTAAGCATCTCTAGGCTACAGCAACCCTGACATCTCTGATACACCCTGTATTGCTTGCTAATAAGCAAGAACTCCACATTCCCTCAGCAATTAACTCGGATCACGCACCCAGTAATCCTCCTGTGTAACACTGGCCACCAATGCCAAAGGAAAGTTGCCTTCAGCTTACCTGGAAGCTGCTAAATGCTACAATTACCAGTAACCACCACCACCCTCACAGTGCAGTTCTGACTATAGCACATGGCATTCAGTGACATCTTTTGAAGACAAGGAGTGCTGCTAAATGATGCATTTGAAACTTGGGCACTTTAAAGGTAAGGACTTTGAGAAGATGCATCTTTGCACAGCTCCTGCTGACTCAGACAGAGAAACCCTTTTGGCTCACTTGCCACAAGAGACCACAAGTATCCGGGTTTGAGCATTAATGAAGTTCTCTGGTGGCTCAGCTTACATGCTTAGTCCACACATTACTGTCACAAAACTGCTTAGTGTCAGCTTTCAGCTGGCAGGTAGACTGCAGATGACATTTGGAGAAATGCATTGTTTAGTGAATCTTACACAACCCCATAAATACTGCAGCTTAGTCACTGAATGGCTGCACAACTGAGTATTTTAGGGTCACAGAGACTTCTTTACATTTCTGGCTGGGGTGGGAACTGATTCTAGACTGTAGCAGAACTGACTGAAACCTCAGAGGTCTCCAGCCTGGGGAACCAGGATTAAATGAACAACAGCAAAGCGCCTGTGCTAGGAACAAAAGAGGGAATTAGTCCTCCCACCAGTTCCACCACAACGTCCCAGACTATTTCTGCAGGTAAGAAATTCTCAGGTAAGATGCAAGAGAACTTCAAAAAAGCCCACTCGGTTCTTACGTTGAATGCACCCAGAAGAAATAAAGTAGGTTGTAAACCAATTGAAAATATTAGTCGTAATATTGTAGAAGCGATTAGGGCTCGGATGCCATGGGGCTTAGGAAGAGCTATTACGATGGCCAGAGATATCAGCATCGCTGTCCACAGCAAGCCTGACAAGTGGGGCTCCAGTGTACCTAGGGTGGAGAGAAAAAAACAAAACCCATTTCAATACTTTGTGTAACCAAACAAAACCAAACCAAAATAACCAAATAAATGCCATTTTATCTTTGGTGGAGCATCATTAAGCCTCATGTTCAGACATTACTGATTTCAAAGCAGTAAATGGAACATCTGAGCCTGATGCCTTGAGCAGATTTTAATTACAAACTTGTTATTAAAGCATTATGTAAATAATATGTGCCAGTATTAGAGGATTCTTCATTTTAGTGTTCATTACTTATACACCTTGCATCCTGAAAAGGAGAGGCATTTTTGCTAATGTGTTCCGTTGAGGCACTGAATAGGTAGGTGAAGACAGACAACATACTCCTCCAGGTCCAGATTCACAGATTCTCTTATTATGCTTTTGGTCAAAAGCCTCATACCAGTTTTTGTCATCTCTTGCTATTTCTGGTTCTATTTAGACTGTCCCATGAGACTGTCTGCTTACATAACATCAAGCCCATGTTGCTAAAAATACACTTCTCTGGAAGAGCCATAAAAAATACTCCGCCAAAAATACCATTTACCCTGGCTTTATGCAGAATATAGAAGACATCACTTTCTTATAACTGACATAAAAGCAATTTTCTTCAAGCAACTGGTTCCTCACCAGACAGAAAAGCAATACTCTCCAGTTTCACAGGACTCTGAAGCCCTTCTGCAAGTACATACGGAGAGAACTATCGTGTCTTATTAGCAAGGTACTCACCGAGGCCTTTTTCCTCCCCCTGCCCAAATGCAGAAGGGTTAGGAAACACTACTCTCACCTGACTACCACGAGCAGCCATTTAATTTTGTTCCAAATCGCTGTAGATTAATAAAGACAGCAGAGGCTAGATGGAAATTAAAACTTAATAAGCGTAAAGTTGAACAGATGTTTCCGCTGTCTGAAGGGAGTTTGGGGTCCCAGAGCAGCGCTACCTGAGCTGTCAAACAGCAAAAGGTGGAAAAGCTCGAAATAAAGTCACCCAAGTGGGAATGACAGACAGCACAGAGATGGGAGAGAGGAAAAAACTTGTAGAAGCTTATCCAGGAATGACCCAGGAATTGCTGTGAGAGGCAGATCTTGAAGGATCCTGCCTACACCTGCACCAGTGCCTGAACATCCCAGCTATTACAAAGCCATCCACAGCACATGGATGTATTTGCTTTTACAAGTTTCAGCAGTTCCCAGCAGGCCTGCAAAAATAACTAGAGTTAATGAAGTCCTCAGTTGGTGCCTGTAACATCCACCCTGGAAAGGCCCAACATCACCAGCTGCTCATCAGCACATGGAGTGCTATGCTATGACATAAAAAGCCCTGAGTGGGACCTGGGCCAGGGAAGAGTGAGGCTCAGGGCACAGGCTTGTCTCTCCTTCCCAGGGACAGGGAGAGACTGTGAGCAGTGTGTTTGCCCTTGGCACATAAAGCTCGCCAAGCCAACTGTCTGCACCCAACCTAATGTCAAAGCCTTGCTGCAAGCACTTGGAGTCCATTACACGACTGCGGGCAGGAGGAACGTGTAACCCGCAGGAAGCTCTCCCAGGCTGGAATTCTCACCATTCCGGTACTGAATTCCAGACATCCAGTTTTGTTTCTGCTCCTCAAGTAAGAAGTTTTACAGCTTCTGCTACAGTCAGATGCTGATCAGCTGCTCAGTTCACCCTGTCTAAGCAATTCAAGACACTGACAACTTCCCCCAAACGGTCTGTTCTGAAGTCTTCTCCTTTTTTTTAAGCTAAATATAAAATACACATGTACTTATCTTTCATTTTTGATTGTAACTAGTAGAGGAAGAGATTACATCAAAATGGTAAAATATTTCAAATATGTAGGGTAGGGCATCTTCAAAATGCCAAATGATCCCCCAGTCACGCAACGTGCAATCTCAACGAACTCATTTGATTACCAGCTTTCCTACAGCCATAAAACCAAACCTTTACTTTTAACTTGTGATCTTTGAAACTAGAGACAGAAAATTCAGTTGGTCTTTGTGCTTGTTAAAACTCTTCAACCAGCTGCTGGCCAGAATGGGGTCCAGGTGGTCCCAAGGTCTGCTGTCCAGGGTGCCATGCAGAGGTACGCACAGCCTGATGTTGCAGAACATAACTATATTCTTCCTCCTCTCAGCTGGTCTAAAATATCTTCTACCTTCTCACAGGCTTCCTCAGGGTGCACAACCCCTTAACCAAGTTTTCCATGCCCACTGCCTTTACCCCACTGTGACAATAGGCTGCTGTCACATGCTACTCACACAAAACTATGGTTCTCCTCAACCTAAATTAACTGGTGAGCTGCAAAAAGGGTGAACTGGCTTCTGTGCTGCATACACAGCTCAGATGATAATTTTGTTATGTTAAAGGTACTGCTATCTTTCAGTTTCATTGTCTTTGGGTTCTGCAGCGAGTGAACAGGAGGAACACACAGAGGGAAGTTCAATAGGAAAACATAAGCATCTATCCAGCCCTGCTGCATTACAAACCTCAAAGAAAGAGAAGGGCAGGCTTGACCATGAATCACCCTCTCCAGGAGGTTTTACTGCTGGGGTTCTTATTTACTCCAGTTGACACAGATGTGGAGAAGGCTCCTACCTAGACACTTCCTTTACACCAGTTCTGCAAGTGATAAACGTGGTAGAGGCATTCACAAGAACATTCCTCTAGATTCCTGATGCTTGCTGACATGACTCCACCTCTCAACCTGCCCTGGGGTGCATCTCCTGGGTGAGGCTGGAGCTAGGGAAGAATAGTTGACTCTCATAAGGACTCCACTGGGAGTATCTACCGAATTGGCTCCAAGAACCACCACTGTCGCACAAATCCACTGTTTGGATCAAAAGCAACTTCCAAGAGCTCTCTTACATCAAGATTGTGCAATCCCACATGAACTGCACATGTTAACCTGTATTTCATGGCAGAAATGACAGCTGCCATCTACTGATGAGATTGCCCTAGGGAGCAAGGAGGAGCATGCCTGCCATGTCCTCTAGCTAGGGAGCAACCTGCTGCTCCAAGTACTCCTACAGGACAGGGCTCCTCGGAAAGGCAGTAACAGGAGAGATGGGCTCTTTTTCCATATCATCCATCAATTTCTAATAGCGTGAGGCAGGCCACTTTGCCCCTGTATACCTCATCTGCCAAATCAGAGTTATCTCATTCACCTCACCCCAACACTCAGAGGCCTCCTGACGCGATATGCAACCATAAAAGTTTCATGGGAAATGACAGTAATAAATGCAAGCTCAAGGAAAACAAGTTAACATTTCTCATATTTTTAGTTCAATAGTTAATTACAGAACTTTAAAACAAAGTGGAACAGTCAAGTAGTTAAAGGTGGATGTCTGTCTTGGATAATTTTTTCCCCTAGGAAGAAGCATGGCTCTATATTTTCCTTAAAAACACCTCAGGAAAAAGCAAGTCAGAGAAAAGTGCAATTTAAATCAAGCAATTAAAAAAAGCCAATTTCTGCTCTTCTATCCCTACTGAAGTAAACAGTGATGCAGACACCAGTAGGGAAGAGAATTTGGTTCATTATAGCTCACTTATTCAGATATTTTTGTATGACAAATACTGGTACCTCCTCGAATTCCTTTGAATGGATAGAAAAACGCTACGAGCAGGTTCATAAGGACAGCCAGGTTAAAGGAAACACTGCTCCAGAAGGACATGTTGCGAGCACACCAGTATAGGAAAGGTTGAGCTGCAAAAGAGAAAACCAAGTCTTTTTAAAGGAGCATTTAAAAATAAGAGGTCTATATAAAAAATTAATCTCCAACAAAACGTAGTTTATTTTCAGTTTGCCCAAAAGCACAAACAGTGGTAATGTTCATAGCTTCTGCTGAAGTTTATTTGACTACTCTATCTTTGGGGCATTTCCTGTATGAAGTGCTTTAAGGCAAAGGACTCATGTCAAAAAGGGAAGTATTTTCAAACATGATTTAGCAGCGGCATGAGAACAAGTTCAGAAATGCAGAGGTCAAGGACTTCAGGTTTCCCTGAAACCTTCAGGTTTCCCTTTGTGTACCCGGAGTCACACAAAGAACAATTAGGAGCAGGAAGATTTGTACACGGTAGCAATGGTGAGATTCAGCCCCATCCCTCCAACTTACACTGCTGCCAGCAGCTCACCTGAGATGTTGCTCACCTTCAAACTTCTTTTCCGCAGCAGCAAGCCAGAAAAACTCAGTGGAGAGCAGGCAAGGTAGATAATTAAGACCCAAAATGCATAGCAATAAAGCTAAAATGCTTAGGACTAGCTGCCAAGCAAGTAAGACAACTTTATTGCAAGCTGATAACAGACCAAGGTAGCCCCAGAATCTGCCCTGTGGGCAAAGGACACAAGTGCATCTGCACAGAGGTGAGTGCACAGTTAAACAGCCACAATTTTGAACTCTTAATGGTACCTATAAATGTTTTTCCAAAAGACTCCTGATTTTAATAATCTCTGCAGCTAGGACCAAGAGCACAGAAAACAAAGATTCATTTTCTGAAGTGGTCATGGACCAGAAGACAAGGACAGCCAAGAAGCTACGTTATAGCAATTCCCTTTGCCCTGAGGCAAAACATCCCTGATCTTAGCTCCTGCAGGTCTATTCTGCAGCAAATTGCATACTCCTGAAGTCTGGAGTGGCAAAAAAATAATAAGCTATTAAAAATGCTCTCAAAGAAGGAATAGAAGTAATATTCTCTCCTGTTGGAAGAAGGCAATGTGTACAGAGACATCAGAGAGCAAAGGTAAAGAAGCTCCCAGTGAAATCTAGGGAAAAGACAAAAATGCAAACTCTGGGGCTGAAGAGTAAATTAATGAGTGCTGCAACCCTAAGCTTCACAGTAACCACCACATTCCTTCAGCAAATCACCTCTTCTAGCATCCTAAGCAAAAAAAAAAGGGTTGGAAGAACTATACAATGCCTCATTATACTGAGTTGAAATGCACATAAAGAGCCAACGTATTGAACAGCTGAATGCAGAGGGAAGGACTACAAAAAGGAATCCCATCACTGTAAGAATACAGGCTTCACTGCACCTAATTAGCCAGGCACATGTTAAGCCTCAAAATGTGATGTAACAGTGTTTCAAATATACAATGCACTGCTTTCTGTATTATTTCTGTTCTCAATTTCACTTTAACTAGAAGAATTTGTAAGCAGACTGAATTAATTTGTATGAAATTGTTATACAAATGGTCATTATAAATTTCCACATTTTATTTTAAACCTTCCTTTGGGGATGGGCACAGACTACCTGCCCTGTGTAGCTCTTCTGCCTGGTTTTGGCAGGCTCATTTGAATTCTTAATTAATTAAGACCTTTGGGAGACTTATGGTGCTCCGATTATGGGCTAGCATCATGACTTGAAGTGGGACATCCATGGGCTTTTATAAAGAGTTTTCTAAGGTGCCTTTCTGAGGTTTGAATAACTCTTAAGTGGTATCACATGAGCACAAGCACAGAGCACTGCCAGCTGGTCACATCTTGAAAACACAGACCTGTATTTAAGACTTGTATAAACACAGAGTATCACTTAATTGGCCAATCAAGACCAGAATATTAGGAGCCACATGAAATGAGAAGAGTTTCTTAAAGAAAAAAGAAGTATTCTCCACTTCCGCAGGTGGATCTTGATCAGTCTGTGGCCTGTTGTTAATTATGGATGTCTTCACAGTTTGGCTGGAGATAGCCTCAAATACTATTAAAGTAACTCAACAACATCTAACAGACTATATGGATGCTGTCAAAGCTGCCCATTTGCGTAGATGTCGTATACTCCCATATTTCTTGTAGAGCTCTTAGAAGTCATTTTTAGGAAGCAGCTTCCTGTGGCTTTTGATGCTGTCCCAAGCACTAATCCACTGCTCAGTGGAAATAGCTCCAATCTACTTAGTATTCATAAGCATGAAAAAGAATTCAGTAGAGCTGACCAAGTTTCAGGCAGTCTTATCTGTACCTGACTGAAAATTTGAAATAGTATGAGCACAACTGCTTTCTCTGCTAAATATCTATTAATATATACACATACACACACACATAAACCCCAGCAACCAGAAGCACTGGCACACAGCTGTATGGCAAGTCCACTCTCATTTGATCTACGAGGTGGTTCTGGACCAGCCCGAGCTCTTGTGCTAATAACTAGAGTTTAGCCGATTCAAGCATGGGGAACAACAGCAGTGTCAGATAGCAGATGCTGACTTGAGCAGGAAATAACTGCTTTATCTCTCACATTTCAGAGGGTCATTGTTGGTAAATTCCAACCGGTCATGGCTGCTCAATGAAGCTGAGCCCCATGTGCAACATTTCTCCTTTAGCCAAACAAGAAGTCAATTAAAGAAAAAAATAAGCAAATGAGTCAGGAAGTTTGCTGGGGACGTGGTGGCACTGTATGGATTAAAATATTATTTACAAACTTTTCCTAGCTGCCAGTGGGAACCTCAGAGGGAAAAGAAGTGCTTGAAAATACTTGCTTTCAGATATTTTAGCATCCCAGGGCTGGGAGGGACTTAATCAGCTCATCTGCCAGTCTATTCCTTGCCCAAAGAAAGGACAAATTCTACTTTTACTGGAGATACATGTTTAACCTGTTCTTCAATACTTCCATCGTTGGAGATGCCATAAGTCCATGCTGTATTACCCAGCCTCTCTCCTGCAATCCAAGGGAACTGCTTAGTGTATCCAGTGCAGGGAAGGAAAACAGACCATTGCCTTCTTCAGCTGTGTCCTCTCCAATTCTCCCTGCCACCAAATGCCTTCTCATTTAAGCTATGTCTCAAATAGCCCCCACAACATTGTTCCTTCCTGTTGGATCTTAAAAAAGATGACCTCTGATCCCTCTTACCACTCTCCCCTTGATCCCTCCAGGTGGTCCATATTGCTCTTGCATTAAGCTTGACTTCATTATAGCATATTGCTACCGTGCAGAGGAGCTGACTCTTTCAACCAATTATCAAGGTTGCTGCCACACTGGGAAACCATCTGCTACCAAATCAAACTCTGCAAACCTGACCTCAGCGCCTTGCTGGTAATGCTCCACACAACCACACTGGCATCAGCAACCTACCTCGCAATTTCTTTTGCCAGTTCATCTCATTAAAGAGGTCTTCTGATTTCAAGAAGAAGTCATTGATCTTGCTGCCTTGTTCATCCCTCTCAGTGGTGTAATATATCCGCAGCTTGGACTCCTTCGTGAGGAATTCACAGATACTGGGTACAGGGAAGACTATTTGCTCCATGGTACGGTCCGACCTGACAATCTGAACAGCAGCCTTAATTAAGAGTTCTTCCTAGCTTTTAAGTGCTTTTTATTTCTTGGTCTGTTTCCCCACACCTTTTTCAAACCAGTTACATATAGAAACTTGGACACAGTTCCTTGGAACAGCAGCTTGGTAGAGACTTCATTTAATTTACCTTCAAAGCAGACCTACATTTAGCTCCAAGACTGATATTTTTTATGCTGTGGTCTTACCTGGCAATGCTGTTCTTAGCTGGGATTTCCAAGGGGCCCAGTAAATGCAGCACCAAAGCTGTGCTGAATTTCAGAGCAATCTGGTCACCCAAATCAAGATTCTTTGCAAATTTTAGCCACATACTGCATAGCCAAATATAAGGAATAATATGAGGAATAACAGTTATATTGCTTACTAGAGAGTTTTGTGACATCTCTGTGCTTGTACATGCTTTACTTTTGAAAAGCATCTCTAGGATTGTACATCAGGCCAAACTGTCATTTTAATACAGAAAGAATGGCAAAGCTATCACTAACTTCATGGATTCAGCAACAGCACTGGCCAAAATGTAACAGAAGTGAAGTTACACTTCCTCCTGCCAACAGAGCTCTGCTCAGCTCCATCTTAAAGCCCACACATGACAGCTCAAAAATAGCTCCCCCCCAGCGGCTGTCAAAAACTAAAATAAAAAAATAAGTACACATACATTCTCATGTCAAAGATGTGTCCACACACACACAGGTAGTCACTGCAACCAGAATATCACATCTAATGCAACTGGGGTCCAACTCCACTGTTCCTCTTCCAAGCGGCTCCTTCCGCAGCAGATCATTTCCCCCCACACACCTCCCGGCAGCCACCGCTCTCCCTGTACCTCAATCTGTGCCGTGTGCTTGGCGTAAAACTCCAGAGCCTCATCTCCCTCTATCTGACCTCCCGGCTTCAGCATGTTCTGCAGCTCTTTGTTATGACGAGCCAACTGAAATAAAGGAATGCAAAGGGAGTGGGAGACACCAGATGTCTCTCTGATATTAAATTTCTGATTTTTGGCATAAAAGAAAAGAAATAGTATGCAGTCAGCTGCTAAGAAAGGGCAAAGTTGACAGAAGGCTTGTTCTATTCCAACCAGACACCCTGCAGCTCTATTTTGAGAGCAAGTCAGAATGATTCAAATATGTATTTTTTTAATATCCATGTGGCACTCCTCTTTTACCCATCCTCTCCCACCCTTTGCCTCACTTGGGAAACTTCTTGAACATTCACATTGGGTCTATCCTTCTACATAAGGTGAAGTTCCTGGCAACTGGAAAAAGGGAAATATAACCCCCATTTTCAAGAAGGGGAAAATGGGAGGACCCAGGAAACTACAGAGCAGTCAGTGTCACCTCCGTGCCTGGCAAAATCTTGGAGCAGGTTCTCCGGGAAGGCATGCTGAGGCACATGAAAAACAACAAGGTGCTTGGTGACAGCCAACATGGCCCTACCAAGGGCAAATCACACCTGACCAGTTTGGTGGCCTTCTATGATGGAGCTATGGAACTGATGGATAGGGGCAAAGCAGTTGATGTTGTCTGCTTGGACTTGTGCAAAGCGTTCGACACTGTCCCACACCACATCCTTGTCTCTTAATTAGAGAGACATCAATTTAAGAGACGGACCACTCAGTGGATAAAGAACTGGCTAGATGGCCGCACGCAAAGAGTTGTAGTCAATGGCTCAATGTCCAGCTGGAGACCAGTAATGAGTGGTGTCCCTCAGGGATCAGTGTTGGGACCGGTCTTGTTCAACATCTTTGTCGGTGACATGGACAGTGGGATTGAATGCGCCCTCAGCAAGTTTGCCGATGACACCAAGCTGTGTGGTTCGGTTGATACGCTGGGGAGAAGGAATGGGACCAGAGGGACCTTGACACACTAATGGGTTTAAACTTAAACAGGAGAAATTCAGGTGAGATCTAAGGAAGAAGTTCTTCACTGTGAGGCTGGTGAGGCACTGGAATGGGTTGCCCAAAGAAGTGCTAACTGCTCCATCCCTAGCAGTGTTCAAGAACAGGCTGGACAGAGCCTTGAGTGACACAATCTGATGTGAGAAGTCCCTGCCCATAGCAGGGGGGCTGGAACTAGATGATCTTAAAGTCCTTTCCAACCCTAACTATTCTATGATCTACCCTAATTCAAAGGTGTGCTAATCACACAGGTATTTAGGCAGGGACAGAGGAGAAAATTGCATCAACTGAAAAGCAGATGCACAGAGCACTGATCCAAAAATGCTTCTGGATGTTCTAAAGTCATCTTACAGCATAGTGATGATCTTTCCTCTCAGACACTAAAGGAACTCTAATGGAGTGATTTATGCAGCATCAATATATTAAGTAGATAGAGATGCATTTGTTCTCCCTTGGTCTTTTACCTTTCAAACACCACATTGTATCAATACAACAAACCTGACTGGCACCAACACAGAGAGAATGTGGCAAGAACCATAAAAGCAGAGGGAGATTTCTGCTAGAGTTTAATTGATCTGGGAGTATAAAGTAGCCTTTGACACAGCTGAAAAATAATACATTGCTCCTCAGTACCGCCCAGAACTTGAACCACATGTCTTCAGAAACATGGGCAAGAGCCTGCCTGCTTCCAATTGAAAAAGAAAACGCCAAAAAATTTTCTTATATCATTGACTTTTCTGATTCTTTAAGGACTGGAATTTGCTCCAATAAAGAGGGAACGTGAGGTGAGTTTGTCTCAGAGATGAACCATTAAAACAATTTCAGGGAAAAGCAGACCTTTAGCTATTCAGTTTGTGACTTGGTGCTACAGAAACTGTAGGTGAGATTCTACCTGATGAGCTAATATATATATGTTGTGTCCCACGTTCCTCGGAGATGCTGCAACATCTTCCCCATTCTCTCCATCCTCAAATTCTACTTCTCCCTGCAGATAAGCCTTCTTTATCACTTCCACCTAGAAAAAAAAGAGAAACAGGCCAGTAAAGACAGGCTCAGGCTAAGGATGAATCTAATAAGGCCAGTACAGACTTGGCACTCTTACAGAGGTGAAAGGGAGCTGAGCATATAGATTCAAGAGGAATAATGTGGGCTTATCAACTTATTTCATTGGTAAGTGGGCTTAGGGTAAAACGGGAGACCTGAACTCAGCACCTTCAGCTAAGTTCATTACCACAGGAAACTAAACTTCATACTCTCCCTCGGGTAACGCGTTCCAGGCCACACACTGCATCATGTTCTGACCTCTGGCCCCTGCCATAACTATGTGCATAGAGACAAGTCGACAGCGTTTAAGCTGTACTTTGAATCTCCTGCTTGTTTTCACCAGTTAACAAATTAACCAGCCCAAAAGCCTGCTATACAGGCTGCTGAACAGCTTTTAGGTCACAAGACGTTTTCATTTCTCTCTTTCTCCTGTGCAAATAACTTCTGCATGTGGATTCCCAAGTCCCAGGTGTTGCTTGCCTTATGCAGGACACTGAATCCCTTCTCTACAACATTCAGCATGCCTTCCCTAATTGTCTGTGCTACCTGGGAACTAGGCAGACCTGTACCCTGTGGATACTGCATTCATTCAACCAAATCCTTGAGAGGTCTTCAGTCGCCAGTGATCAATGCAAAGACCTCTTGGAGCACCTCTGGGGTAGGCACAGCCACCTCAGTCTCCCCAGTGCTGCTGTACCTGGCTTGAAGGGAACTGGTAGCTCTGGAACGACCCAGGGACTCACCAGCTCTTTGGGCCTCATGTTGTAGAGGATCCTCTCTGCGTTCTCGCTGTCGTGCCTGCTCTCCATGATTGCCAACAGCAGTTTTGAAGCATTGTTCTGAAGGAAAACCAACGGCAATCAGTGCCAGAAGTGAAAAAATGAGAGCACTCACTTTGAGCATTACCATCACTATCCAGAATGGCTTTAGATACCCAGTTTCTACAAATACGAGTCAAAGGCAAAGCAAATCTTCTCAGCCAGCCACTGCAGGACTCCTACAGCCTCATCTTGCCAAGCACCCAATCTTTTCTGTTACTAAGACATACAACTTTAACAGTATATTTTACCAGTTTATTTCCCAAACCCAGCTTACTTGGAGACATCAAATTAACCCAAGTCAAGGTTCAGACTTCTAAAATGCTGACATTTCAAGCTTGTACGATTTTGCTTTGTTTTAAGGATCCTGCAGCATCACTACAAGCTCTCAACTCCAAAATGGTGCAGCTCAGCTTTACTGAAGATAATGCTGATTAGATCAAAGGGCAGCCAAGGCTGAAGACACAGACACAGAAAAGCAGCTTTGCTGCTTTTAACTGAAAATTACTCTACAACCTGCTTATGCCAAGGAATAGAGGGAGGAAATGGACAACTACCACAAGGCACCAGACTACTTTAATACAAACAATTAAGATTAAAATCCATCATGACTGACAATAAAAACCAATGAAGTATTTAATTTTGAAGGATAATGCTAATTGAGTCTAAAAGCATTTTTTATTTAGAATAATAAAAACCCCACATTACCCATAATAATGGTGTGAGTTGACAATGGAAAACAACTAGACACTGCACTATTTCACAGGAGAGTAAGTCAGAAAGGAAATACTTTTAACATATGCTGA
Source organism: Psittacus erithacus (assembly GCA_009867235.2). Taxonomy (NCBI): domain Eukaryota; kingdom Metazoa; phylum Chordata; class Aves; order Psittaciformes; family Psittacidae; genus Psittacus; species Psittacus erithacus. The sequence continues at coordinate 98,013 of WYDI02002490.1, forward strand.
AGCAGGAGTGCTTAGTGACTGCTGCTGCTAGAAAGCAACCTGCTAATGTATCCTGAAACCAGCACTAGGACTAATTATTTCAGCATTAAACAGCCTTAAAAATTTCTTGATGATTAAACATCAACTGATTAAACAACAGCAATCAAGTATTAGGAAACTAGACATAGCACAGGAAATTTTACTTCTGTTGTATATGTAAAAGCTCTCCAACAACAGAGAAGTTTTCACTGGCTTTAAGTTTTTAACAGGAAATTATGTTAGGATTTCTCAGCATATCCCCCCAGTCTGAAAACTGGTGGCTCCATGTTATCATTTAAAAGATTAAATACCTCTGACAAACAATCTTTGGGCACTGCCTCCAGTTCGCTGATGCATATCATTTTTTGGCACTTATGAGTACTGGAGTATAATAAACACCCACATAATTCCAACAATAAAATTATATTTCATCTAACACTTTATGTGGATTGCACAAAATAGTCACTTGCCTTCAGCTCCAACACAAGGTCCATCCTCTTCTTTCCCAAAGGGTTGATGTCATTGAGAATTAATGCTGTGATGATGTCAATACCGTTGGACTCGTGAGTAGCAATGCAGTTCTGTCCAAAGAAAATTCAAACTTCACTAACTGTCTGCACTAAAAATGCAGCCCAGACTGGTGACCCAGCCAGAAGAGAAGAGTCACCTCTTTCATCACCTCGTAAGCTGTTTGAGATGGATAACTGAACAGAAAACTCCAATCAGTCGAATAACAAAAGATTAAGGCATCTTCTTTCAACCTTTTCCTAACAGCCATGGTATGTCCTACTGAAACCACCCAGCCTCAGGAAGCAGAAGGCAATACAGTTGATAAAGCATTCACATGCCAAAGCATTCAGGCTGAACACATAGCTAAGGAAGAACACTGTTTTACTAAGATTAGGGAGAGTTTTCTTTATTTTAGCTGTGCTAATCAACACCTGCATCAGTCCAGTCTAACCAAAGAATGTGAATTACTGTAAATTTCTTGCTTACCCTTTAACTCTGCTTTTACAATGGTCTATAACTAAAAAGTCCAACCTGACAGTAGGTTGCTGGCTTCAAAATCCAGAGCCCTGCTCTGTCATGGAGCTCCATGCAAAGATCCATACCTATATCTAAAGGAAGACTATTTTGGGATAGCTATCTCTTTACTTTGATTTACTCTAGACTTTCAGACTTCATGTGACTCATGGAAACAGTTCTAGCAAGAGTCACATTTAGACCAAAGGGAGAAGAAATAGGCCTGACTACTTGGTGACGCTTCTGTAAAACAGTCTTGGGTGACATGGTCTAGTGTGAGCTGTCCCTGCTCATGGCACGGGGGCTGGAATTAGATGATCATAAGGTCCTTTCCAGCCCTAACTATTCTATGATTCTATAAGATGAAGGGGAAAAGCACGGCCAAGCAGGACAGCTGCTCCTCCCCTCTGATCCTTCCCACTGGAGCAAACCATAATTCTTGAGCACCTAAACCCTCCTGCTTATGCCAGCGAAGTGTGCTCCCATATTCCTTGCTGATCACTTCAAGGCACACAGCAGATGAAGACCAGCTGTGGGCCAGAAACTGCTTTATCCAATAGGATTATAGCAGTTATTCAGTTATGTCTTTCCTATATCACAGTTATTTAAACCACCATGCTTGCTTTAAAACAGTTACTCCCGCTTGGAGCAGAACATACTGCTGACAGTATGGTTTGGAGGGAGCTGGACAAAGGCTGATGTTCCAGAGTTTGGTGGTCCTCACAAACACCCAACTTGTCCTCATTAAGAACCCCTACCACATCCCCATGGAAGTGCACTGACAGCTGGCAGTGACACACACCTGGCTATACACACAAGACTATGACTGGAAACAACCTTAATGCGCTTATCACCTTCATGAACAAAGCTAAAGAGCTCAACCTCCTCCCCTCAGGCTGGGGGGCTGCATTCCTGGCTTAATTTATAACAGGCAACAGAGCTGGGTTTTAGCAACATTTTTACTATAGAGTGTTTCAAGTACAAAAATTCCCTGCTCTCCCTATCAAGTCTAATAAAACAACTTAAATTCTAGGAAAGCAAGAAAATCTCTGTTGCTTTGACTGGTTCAGCTCCCCAGAGGGGGCCTCAAGAAAAACAAGTTGATTATTATGAGTTTATAAAGAAAAAAACAAACCAGCCCCTTTGTAGGGCAAGTCAAGTGAGCAGTGCCGCAAGACAACACAAGTGTAGACTGGGAGTCAAACCCAGGAGAGCGCGTGCTGCAGATGAAGGGAGAAAGGGTGATGCTTTTCACAGCTATGGATGTATTACCTGGTTCTCGTGGCAAGGTCCTTGACAGTACTCGGTCAAACTTTCCAGTGTCTGATTGATGAGCGCTACGTTCTTCTCGTTTATATACAGACCAAGAAGGCCAAGTCCTCCAGTTGTGCTTCCACAGATGCAGTCCAGAAACTGCAGTGTCTCACACACCAAGTTGTAGTTGGTCTTGTTGTTCTGGCAGCGTAGGAAGTTCTGTGAGGAAGCCAGGACGGAAGGAAGAAAAACCAAACTGATATTTGGACCATAACATTTTATTAAGCTCATCAACCCACAACTGCACTGCACGGTATATTGCACTGACTTTTGTACAAACAATTAAAACATCTTTCAGAGCTTGCCTGAGCAGCTTGTTGGCTTCAAGTTCTAAACGGCAATAAATAGGGTGCAACCATTACAGCACTGAAATCCAGCATGGAATCAGCCACTCACTGCGGATCAGAACTCCCCTGAGCCTGGAAGCTTTCCTTCTAGCATACCTGCTACATTTCACTGCTAACCGTCACTCATAGCTCTCTCCTCCCAAAGCCTTTCTCCAAGAAAGTGGCAGCAATTCCTTGGCTCCACAGTAGCACCCTGCACAAAGGGTGAGGATGTACCTGACCGCATCCCTTGAAAGGGGGCATCCTGAAACGCAATTCTCTCAACTGCATTTCTCCCCACATAATTACTATAATCCCTGCTTGAAGCTGCTGATTAGGAGCAGCTCCTCTAATGAAACACAAGATTTACCAGTGTGGTTTAAACGTTTCCTCTCTCCTGTGTTCCAAATGAAAAAAAACCAACAACCAACAAAACAAATAAGATCAATGAACAACAATTCCCCAGTGACTCAGATGCTGTTTGTCAGTGTGTTCCCAGCAGCACCCTGTCAAAATGGATGGCTGCTACCATTTTCTTTCCCTTGAAGTTTCAGGAGAACTCCTATCCAGCTTAACTCTACCGGGTTACAAAAATACTTCAAAGGTGAAAAAACCCCACAAATGAACAAGATGCACAGGACTATGGAACCACCAAGGTCTCCTCTGCCAGCCTGCAGAGAAGCGCTGTTAACTGATTGCCTCCAGTGTCTGCGTCAGACTAGTAAGTCTTTTAAGGCAAAGAGACTGAGAAATTGCCAGATTCAATTGAAAGCTAAGCTAAAAAAAGAAAACTCTGTCTATGAATGCAGACTAAAGGTGACAGTGATTCAGCACATTTCAGCTGATTGCTCATTTAGTATCCTGACTTTTGATTAACTTGTCAGAACTTAGAAGGTTGATGCTACAAAAATCACAGCTCATGCCTTCCCTCTAGGAAAAAAAGCAAAAGTAATGGATAATATTGAGCGTGATAAAACAAAATGCTTCCAGGCTGCGGTATGGCATTTATTCTGGTTATAGCTAGGTTTATACCAGCCTTTAGCATCTTGTTCCAAAGTCAATGAACAGAAAGGAAAGAGGAGGAATTAGGCGCAGAAGGACAATGTTAGATGGCTAAACAAGGGGAAGGAAGAAACTGTAGAAACCAAGACCCCATTGCACTGTGAGAAACTGCCCCAGGGAATGTCTGTTGCTCTTAATTTTCTGTCACCCAGAGCATCTCACCGGCTACAGAGTGGGAACCCAACTCATCAATATTGAACATGACATCCTATTGCTTCCCGTGGGAATGAACACAAGGTCTGTACCACCCACAAGACCCTGCATTCAGAATAAAGCGCGACAGTGGCAGGTTCAGCTTGAACATATGAAAAATATGCAGCTGGTGGGATCTTCAGGAGAAAAGGAGGGGAAGAGCATCCATACTGCCTGACTTTAAGGATCTTACATACTCAGTTGAGAAATACTTTCAGAAGGGATGAAGTGCACTCAAAGTCAGGCAGTATTTAAACTCCTACCTTTGTGAATAACTGCCTGGAGGTACTCAGCTGATTTCACACTCTGTTCATTTTTAGGGAGCCCAGTCCTCCCCATTTCAGGGATGTGTGACCAGATAGGGCTACACTTGTCAAAGCAGCATCTGCAGCCAGTTCTTAATGCCTCTGCAGCATGTCAGGGTGTTGGGGACTTTGCTTCCCAGTGCACAGCCTAAAGCCAAATACCCTTTAGAGCAAACACAATGACTAAAAATAAAATTGGCTTTCAGAATGCTTGCTTGATTTGCTCAAGCAGGGATGAACACAGAGTCCTTGGAAGGAACAGTTCCACCATGTAAGTGGATTAATGCCCCCAAAAGCCCAAATGTTTTCCTTGGATACTCTGTTTTAGCAGAAATCTGATCCCTAATTGGAAAAACTTTGCAAAGCAAGAACATAAATACAAAGGTCTTAGTAAAGAGGTATACTTAAATTGCCAGGTTTTTCTTTACAAGTAACCAGGTAAAGCAAGGCATTTTGCACTGAATACAGGCTTGCTCTTTGGTCTTACAAAGTTAGTTCTCACACATTCTTCTTGCCTAAAACATGGCAAGCTAAACCAGCTCACTTTCTACAGGCAGCAGTAATGCTCCATGAGCCAAATTACTGAAACACCTCCCTGCAGCATGCAAAGCTTTACTGGTCTTTACTACTCAGGCTTTGTCTCCAGAGATTATGAATAAAAGCAACAGTCATATCTAATGTTGAAAGTTATACCAATTCTTGCTTTATTTTGCACAAAAGCAGTACTTAACCTACCAACTTAGACCTGTAATCTGAGCGTGACTGATCAGCATACTACCACAATATTTTTATTTCACAGAAATATCACATTCAATAGGAAAAAAAAGAATTGGACCATTATTTTTCCTATGAATTTGGGATTTTTAAGTGTAACGTTGAAGCTGAAGGCTTCTGGGTATCACCTGCCTGGGCGCTGACTGTAGAAGGAGGGCACTGCTCCCTGCTCTGCAGTGAATCTCTGTTCTACTCCTCACCTCCAGCCAGGGCAGCTCCTGCTCACAGCCAAGTGCTCGCTGGATGCTTCTCTCACCTTGTCACGAGTTCAGTTCTCGTGACTGGTTCTGTAGTACACAGGGACAGCGTCATTCAGAAAGGAGACAGCACAGAAAAGACCTCCTGAGGAAACTGGTGGGGCTGTAGCCCAGTCAAAGCAGATCAAACAAAAGCTGGCTATGCAGCCACGACAGCTTTGCTTTCAAGGCTGAGCTCTTGCACTGAATCAGGTCAAACCTAAAGCAAATTTAATAAGAGCACCCAAGTATCTGTGTGCTGAGAGAAACAGAAATACCAAGAGTGTCCCACAGCAAAACCTGATTTCAGCCTCAAGTGGGTAAGGAAACATACTTGTTTCCACCCATTTGCTCAGTCCTTGCAATAATTTGAAGAAGATATTGCAACTCCTCCTCCTCCAGACCCATGGAGAAAGCTGGAGGTGGAGAGCACCCTGACTGTCTGCAATGCAGAGCAAACTGCGGCTTTATCTGCCAAGGGAATGCTTGAGTGATGCTAAAGGCATGGTATTGCAACTCCCTAAGCCATTTCAGGAAGACTTCCTCCTCATCCAAAACACATACTGACTCTTACAGCCATGACTTGCATTTTCTTGGGTTTGTGCATCATCAGGTTACTCACAATTCCTAACAGCTTGTAAAATGCTTGGTTTGATAAACCTACAACTGCACTGAGCAGGTGATTCCTATTTGCTTCTAACTCAAATCTAACTTGAGAACCGCTCAGGCCAGTTTGTGCACTGGCTTGAATCCAGTTTTGCTCCTATAGCCTTCAGTGCCTAGCCAAAGACAGCAGCAGCAAAGGATCATGTGCATGCGGTTTGGACTACTGCCACATAAAACTGTGTCCTGCTTGTCTCCAACATTGCTAACAGCATAAAAATTGTTTGACAAAACAAAGATCAAATAGTTTTTTGAAAGAATGAGGAGAAACCCTGATGTACGTAACCTCGGCACCTACGAAATGCTAACAGAAGTACATGTTCATGGCACAGGAACTTTACCATACAGATCTGATTTCATATATTGCCAGCAGCGGGGCATTCCAGTTCAGTGGAAGTGATTTGGCAGGTCTGAAAAGCACTCATGCAGGGTACTACACTTCTGGCACGCTGTATAACAATATGCAATCAAGGCAATTATCCCTCCTTTATGATGGAATTTAGTACATTGTACTGCATTTCACTAGCTCCTTGCTGGCCTCCAATTCTAATCCAGAGTCAGTGGTTATGCTGAATAAAAATCATGTTAATTGCTGTCCATTTGTAAGCAAAAATCTTATCTCCTGCGGAGACACGTACTAGATAAGATTACCAACATACAAGATCTGCGCTCGCTATTTGAAATTACAGAAACACATCCCAGAGTATCACAGGACTGCTGAGGTTGGAAGGGATCTTTGGAAACTCCAACCCCACTTGCCCTGTCATGAGGCATCACCGAGCAGAGCCTAGCTCTGTCCTCTTCACATCCCCCTGTCAGGAATGTGTACACACAGGTGGGATATCCCAAGCTTTTTCCTCTCCTGGGTTACCTCTCCCAGCTCCCTCTGCCTCTCCTTGCCCATCAGATGCTCTGGTCCCTTAGCTAGCTATAGTTTGTGAAGGCTGGTCTTACGCAGCAGGGAGCAAGGTGAAAATGGCATTGAGCACCTTGGTCTTCTCCGTTGTCTTTTACCATCAGGGGCTCTGCCGCATTCAGCAGCAGACCCATGCTCTCCCTAGTCGTCTTCTGCTGTGGGTACAACCTAGAAACCCTTCTTGCTGACCTTCATGTCCCTCACCAGATTCAACTCCAGCCAAGGCTTTTCTGACACCATCACCGTATGTTCAACTCTATGCACATGAACAGATACAAGAAAACCTGGGAGAAGCTGCTCACTGGAAAGCAGTGCGATTCCTATTCACTGCTAACTCAGATCTAACTTATGCAATTCTGGAAGACACACAGCTTCCAGAATAGGTCTAGAATGCATATGGCTGAGAGCTGCTGGAACCCAAGTCCCAACACTCTCTTTATTTTTCTATATGACTTCTTTTATTTTCCTTTCCCTGTCAAAAGCAGATTAGTAACCTGACAGCAGAACACTTGCTTGCTTTAAGTATATACTTTTAAAAAGCCATGTCAGGTGTTGATCCCACCATCTTTTATATATATTGAAAATACCACTGAACAGCGGATAACTGGACTTCCCTATATTTGTCCATCAAGGTATAAATACTCTTTTTTTAGGCTAAAGAAAGTAGTTGGTCAGGTATCAATTTAAAAAGACGCAGGATTAATGAGACTGATGGGAATTGCAGTGACTGCACAAGGCGACATGAGCACGGCTGCTCAAGGAGCCAGACTGTACCTGCAAATCCCGATTGTGGTTTTCACAGAGCAGCTGCAAGAACCGGAGGATGGGTTGCATTATTGAGATCACAGCACTCATCTCCAGGTCATCTTTGCTCTTATCTGCCGCAGACTGTGCTCCTTCTCCTGCTGAATAATGGTCATCAGGATCAGCCTCCCTCCGGTAAGTGTTGTAAGCCTTTTTTGTAGCTGCAGAGGCCTCCAGTAACTGATCCCGCACTTCCTCGGTAATTTGGCTCATCGGTTCTCTCACTACAACACACAAGAACAGCTCTTCCTTAGGCAAAATGAATAAAGGGGGCCAGAAAAATCTATTCACACATTTCCCGCTAGTTTCACACGCAGGCCAGCTATTCATCGCCAGTTCTTTTTGTAAGTATGTTAAGTGTGATGTGAGGGTCTTGAGTTTAGAAGGGTATCATGTCACATTCTTTGCACCTTTTATGCGAACCACATTAAAAGCTACAAATTCTGGTATTAATTGGTTAGGGCGCACACATCTAGAGCTACCAAGAGTTACAATAAAAGGACCTGCTATAAAAGAAAAATAGGATTTCTCCACTTATTGTTAGAGAAGGCACTGACCACAACCCACAGTCCAGGGTCATTACTATGGATCAGATTTGGGCAGCTTGTCACGATAGACAAGGCAGCAGAGTCTCATCTCAGAAATACTTTTCATCGTTTCAATAGCACAATCTCACAAATGGATGAAGAGGGGATGAAGCTCTTGAAATCCTGAGCCAGGGCACCACTGATCTCTGAACTTTGTTCTGTGGGATCAGAGATCAGAGCATTATTGCAGCAATTGAACTGAGTTCAAAACACAGCATTTTACTCCCTCGTCACTTCAGAAATGAACAAGCAGGGATTACCTCTTTTCCTGTTCGGTACATCTCTGTCTGAGTCTTCATCTTTCTTTTTATTTCCTAAGTCACTAGTGTTGACTGTGACAGTAGCCTTGATTTCTTGCTGTGCCACTTTCATGCGATCATAAAAAACCTTAAAGAACTTTTCAGATTTCTTATCTTCCGTCAGTCGGCAGAAAAATGAATGCTACAAGAGGAAATGAAAAAGGTTGGATATCTTCATATGCAGGTTGCAATACAGATTATTTCACCTTTCTGCACTGTGTGATATCCTGAAGGGCTAGGAGGTTAATTAGCTTGCAGTAAACCAAAACCTAGAGCAATGGAAACTTGTATTTTATTGTTAAGGAAGCCCAAGTGTCTCAGCTATGTTAACTCCCTTATTATCAACTTGCAAATGTATTTTCAAGAAGTGAGTGCAATAAATCACGCTAGCCCTAAAACATCTAGGCAGCACATCCTCAACAATGTAATTAAGGTAAGTACAATGAATTAAGGTAACAACAATGGAATGATCTATAATTTGAGTCTCAGTTCAGAAAATTGTGTGAGCAAAACGCAGAGGAAAAAGAACTGTCCTGCCTTCCTGCCGGCAAATCAAAGGGACTATGACTCATAACATGCCATAGTCAATGTTAATCACAGTCCAAAAACACACAAACAGGGCAATGTAGTGAGGGACATTTTGTGCTAAGTTTCCAGCGCCCCATCTGCAGCAGGCATCTTAAAGCTCCTTTTAATTCCTACTCTAATATATCTTTCAGTGACAGAAAAGCTCCAAGCACCGACCACTTATAAGAAGGTTTATTAGTGTTATTCTGCCCATATGTGTGCAGAGGCAGAAAGTTCTTCCTAAAATTGAAGAGAATACAAATCATGTACAGGTCAAAAAGAAGCCAACACAGTGAGTGATCAGACGATTCTTGATGAAACCAATATGCTGTTACATAAATCAGGGCCAGAGCTTAAACACGACTGAAGGATGAACTTGTAAGTGGGTCACCTTATGCAGAGTATTATGAAATTAGTTAGCATTCTGCAGCAGCTCATGATCCAACAGCTTTACATGATGAATAGGAATGAAGCCTGATTTATTGAAAAAAAAACAAATTAAAATGGGAATAGCAATATATCTTGCCTGCTTTCCTGCGAAGCTGAGTGCACAAGGCTGTCTCTGGTACGCCTGCCTTTGATCACTCCCAAGCAGCTGCCGTCAGACCAGCGCTGAATGACTTTGAAACACTAGTAAAGTTGCATCTTTGATTACAGACAGCAGAAGAGCACTACTATTTAAAGAAGTTGGTCAATACCCACATGAGATATCCCTGCCACCCTGCCCAGAGCATCTCAGGTAAACTCTTAAGAGTTCCTTCTTACTTCTACCGATTAGAGAGGAGGGAAAGGAGAAGGACCTAACACAGACACCACACCTCTGCCAAGCCAGCCACACTGGTACCTCCCTCCTGATATCCACTTATACAGTCCAGTAAACCAGACATATCAGGGCACTGGAAAAGATGCCTTCTTCCAGAAGTCATTGCTACAGAAACACTGCTGGGCCTTGTGACATGACAAGATAATATGGGTGCCCAATTCATTTAGTAGTATTTAGCAGCATCATTTAGTAAATGTAGTCTAATTCAATGCTTTATATAAAGAGTGTTTATGTTTTCTTATAAACTATAACCAAATAAAAACATCCTTTGTCTGAATGACAGCTTGCTTATCCAGATGTTTATTTTTCAATTCCAAACTGGTTCTTTCACCTGACCAGGCCTAATGGAATACCAAACAACATGATGTTGCTATCAAACAACAATCATAACCAGGAGACATGTTGACATGGTTTCCCTGAGCTGCTGACCAATAACCAAACCCATGGTTGGGTTATCTGGACAGCCAACACATCAAAGCACAGTCTGTTACTTGGCAGCTACAAGTACAGATGGAAGAATGCACCTAAGTTGCATCTTGAAAATTTTACTCTGTCAATACTATGAAATGAGGATACCTATAATAATATTTTACAGCTAGACCAGTGTAACCCATCAGTTCTAGAAAGGGTAACCATCTTCTGAAACAATACCATGGTTTGCTCATCAGGCAAGCGATGGTTTTCACCTGGCTGCACATCTCAAGAGCCTGTACAGGAGGAGTTTCCCAGTAATGAAGCAGTGGTGAAGGAAAAGTTTTTTTTCAGATGAACCACACTGAAGAAATACCTTGTATGCGAGTAATTGTTAGGTGCTGACAGGCTTGATTTTTGTCGTCTTTTCAGGCTTCTTAACTGACTTTCCACTGCACTTCAGAGAAAAACCCAAATGAAACGAACATTTCCAGTAAAGCTTTCCTGTACGTGCTGTGCATACATTCAATGGCTGTCACAAAATGATTGTTTCAGTTGAGGTCAGGATGCCTAACACCTTCACACATATGAATGCACCACATGCCAGCTATCAAAGATACTGTATTTTAAGAGGCGTGATCTTGCACGTTGCACTTGAGCAGGTAACTGGTGGTGATAATTCTGACAGAAGTCCTAAAATTTATTTACAGATATAGCCCTAAAGCAAAGAAAAAAAAAGTAAAAATCTCCCTTTTAAGAATGGAAATAGAGTGGCCATTTTAGAATACCGTATGCTAGGATCTTGGCTTTCACATAAACATTGAACAAGCAGGACTGCTGAAAGAGCAAGCATGCCAGGAGAGCAGCTTGGGACAAGGAGAACAGCAAACATCTACACTTGTACATGGTTTTGAAGAACTGTGCTTTTAATGTAACGCCGGCATCACAGCATTTGACATCAGCTGTCCTTTTGAGGGGCCCCTAACCCACAAGCCAAGCGTCTCGCAGCAAGACAGAGTGCTGCCCTCAACATGCACCAGGCAGAGAAGCCCAAGCTGGCTCTTCATCTCCAGACAGACCCTGCTGATTCAGCCACCACCAAGCTGAGACTTGAGATCACCTAGAAACCCACTGTAAGGCAGGGAATGGTGACCTCTAACATACCAGCACATAGACTGTACCTGGCTGTCCCAGTATGAGGTACCAAAGGAAATGATACCCAAAAGAAAAGTGAAGATATGAGCTTCATCTCATCCTCAAGATGCTGGTGCATCTTGAGGACCAGTTGCCTGCTCTAACAGGATGCTAAAATCATGCAGCATGAAACTGTATTTTATTTCAACTGTGTTTTGTTAATGACTGTTATTATTGCCGTCAAACAAGAGACATCACATGACACACAGAAGATCATGAGGTTTGCTTTATGCATGCCAGGTTCAGCAAACAGCTTTACAACTACACGTACCTCAGTGACATGCAATATATCTCCAGCTGATCAGCAACCAGCTGATTAAATGAACCAAGACTCCTCTGATGCAAGAATATCAGAGATAACGTGATCGCAATTAATTACACAGCCACAGAATGAAAGAAACTCAAAAACATCCACATGTGACATGCACAGGCTTCTAACGTGACAGCCACGCTCACCACGCACAGGACATCATGCTCAGCTCTCAACCAGGTTCAGAGCAACCACCACCTACACAAACTCATTTAAAGCTAACGTGGGGCAATGGAAAGAGCTTTGTTAGGAGACTAAAGGGGAAAATCTTCTTGCATAAGGTTTGCAAGTTCAAACTCTTGCAGTGGCTGGAGAATATATATGTATTTTTGTGGTACACTGTTTCCATACAGGTATGAAGCACTAGGCAAGCAGCAGTATGCTGCTTATTTTACAGGCATATACATCAGGCCTTATGATGAGCCTGAATTTGTTCTGAGGGAATGGAAGAACAACCACCCAGCATGGGCACTGCGTACCTGCACAGCTGGCAACAATCTAGAGATTCCTTCTTCAGACACCAAAAGTGGTTTATTAAAATACCACAGAGTAAAACAACTAATAACACCAGGTACCAAGAAACATATGGAATAACTTCCTCTTCCTTCCCGCCTCCACCACTCAAGTCTGCTCCTAAAGAAATCCAACCAGATACCTCATGCATGGCAGAATACCCCCCCCTTACACCTTTTCCCCTTCATCACACTGCTACTGAGCCAAAGGATGATGGTAAGGAAGTACCATTACCATATTATCTATGACTTAATTTCCCTGGTCCATGCAAAACATATTGCAGAAGAGAAGCTGCAAACCAACTGACTAATTTCACTAGAAAATAAATAGAGGACCAAGTTCAAACTGTAGCATATTGATGAGTTACAGCCTGGCCTGCCCTTGAGCACCATCACCTCTTCACTCTCACTCATTAAGCAAGCCCAAAGCTGTGTTTAAGTAATGCATCTTCTTCAGAAAAGCATCCTAATCTTTCTTCAGAAGGCATCAGAGATGATAACCTAGGCCTGTCTGGAGTCTGTTCCAGTGGTTAATAACTGTTAGAAACATGTGATAGAGCTCCTTATTATGTCACAAACTTCCAGTCACTGATTTTATTTTTTAAATGTCTCTTCTGTAGTTATCTCCAGGAACCTAGCATCCTCTCCCTTTCCAATTATTTACATACACTGTTAAATGTGTACTTACCTTGTTTGCTAATCTCAATATACTCTTTTTGCTTGTTGTTAATTCAAATTCATATAATTTTCTGTGGTTATTATTTTTTGGCACGTTCTTAAATATTGCAGGTCATGAACAATGCAGATTGCAGAATCACATTAAAAAAAGGTAATAAAAAAATCAGCAAGCCATGGGCACATTTCCACTTCATCTCTTCTCCCTTCCTGCCTTGCCTTCCAGACCTTTGACACATACAATATCCATAATATACATAGTTTCTGACAACGAGTGGAAGAGAAGGCCAGCCTAACGACCCAGTAGTTCAGGGAAGTGGGATTACAGAGGCAGGATAACCCCATAGCACAGACAAATGCCCCTCACCATGTCTTGTGCACCAGCAAATCGGTAGCAAGCTTTTTAACCAGCAGAGCTGTCATCTGCCCCTGCGAGAGTGAAGCCACAAATGCAGCAGACCAATACCTTTATGTAAAGTGCACAGGGTGCAGACCCAAGTAACTAATCATAGAAGCACAGCATGGTTTGGGTTGAAGGGACCTTTACAGCTCACCCAGCTCAAATCCCCCTGTCATGGGCAGGAACACCTTCCACTAGAGCAGGTTGCTCCAAGCCCTGTCCAGCCTGGCCTTGAACACTGTCAGGGATGGGGCAGCCACAGCTTCTCTGGGCACCCTGTGCCGGTGCCTCAGCACTTTCACAAGGAACAGTTTTCTCCTGATCTGTCAGTTTAAAGCCATTCCCCCTTGTCCCGTAAGTAAAAAGTCCTTCTCCACATTTCGTTGTCCCCCTTTAGGTACTGGAAGACTGTTATAAGCTGTCCCCTGAGCCTTCTTTTTCCCCAGGCTGAATAATCCACTACACATTCAACTAGCCTACAATAAATTTAACAATGAGTGAGTCTACACCCAGCGTAGGATTGTTAAATGGGGGTGTAAGGAGTGGGGGAAGAGAGGAACCAGCTGAAAGCAGCTTATTCCTAGCTCTTGCCTTTGAAAAGCTTGTCCAGTTTTACCTCTGTGTGCTGTCACCTTTATTGGGAACAGCCTCCCCTACACTGTTACCTGTTAGCTGCATCTGCCCTGAAGTCACAACTGTTTTGCCAACCAAGAAAAGGAACAACCGTTCACTTCTTTTGCATCGAAAAGCTTCACTTCCCACCCCAGACTCAGTTAATTACAGGCTGGACTGTATGCCCCGAGTGATCGTGTTGCGAGAAATACAGCTAAAAACCTCTTAGCAAGCCCTGGGTTTAAGATGCATCTGCTCTGATGCGTGCTTCCTCCTGCGAGAAGGGTGGCCTGATTTTAGGCAAGCATTTGGCTGCAGAACCCAAACAGAGATTGCCCTCATACCGGCAGAGGACAGAGCATTTGCTGCACCACACCCTCTGTAATTCAGGGAGCTGTTTCAACAGACCACAGCCGCAGAACCCTGCCAGACCATCCCACCAGATCCCATAGAATTCCCCAGGAGAGCAAATATTTGATTACCAATAAACGAAGGAAAGCAAAGCCCCAGCAAATGCCTCACAAATTAAAGCAAACTGCTGTCATCTCCCTCCCCATTTCTCTAATGCCAGCGAACAGAAAATACCCCGTGAACTTGACTTTGCCAGGGATATTTCGAAGGGGAAAGTCCCTCCGGATAAAAGAGAAAGAGCAGCTACCTGGCTCCAGCTCAGGGCATTTTATTCCAACACTAGACAGAAATTAGTATGGGGATGTTAACTCACTTGGGTTATCCGGACATGCTGCCAGCATGAACTAATGCAAAACTTCTGCGCTACTTCATGCTTGCGGAAAGAGCCTGCCACCCCCGTATGGTTGCTTCTAGCTGGACTACTTCAAAGCAGCCACATTTTGAGGGGAACAGCACTGCTAACACAAGCACCAAATTGAGTACAAATGCCAACCCTTTCCATTCTGCCTAGACATATTGCAAGGGCTTAAACTGCAGAGAATTCAAACCCAACTTTGCGTTCTCTCCCCCTCATTTATTTATTTTAAATATCGCTGATTCCTCTCTTTTCCTGAAATCTTTCGCATGTCCTGGCTCCCTAAAGATCCATCACTCTGGGGCGTGAGTGACAGATATCATTAGTCTTGCATAGCTTAAGGAAACAGCAGTTGAAGTATTTTACGCTGAACATACTTCACAGTTTGAAGTAAACCCATAAGGAAAATCTGCCAGAACACCTCAATTGCCTGTTTCTTTTGCAAACTGTAAAATAAACTTTGTCCTGCAAGCAGAAGGGGGACTTCCCAGCTCTGTTTTTCACAAGTAAGACAAACACTGTCTCTGCCATGGGCATCCACACACCATCCTCCAAGGCTCTGCTCTGCACTGGAGATTCCGCCCCACCTTCCGGAGGATGTTTCTGGAGGGGTACAAGCATAGACAGACTACCCATGGAATCATTCGTCTTTCCCAACTTGCTTTAAGTAAAAGCAGTCACAGAATTACACCACTTCATTCAGGAAGAGCCTGTACAGCCTACATGTTCTCCTACTGCACCTAAGACCCTGATGCAATTTGAAGTCATTTCACAAAAAGGAAAGTAAGAATAAACCACACAGAGATACGGTCCCCTTGTGCCCTTCCAGAGCCAGCACAAAACCCATGGGACAGGGAAGCAGCACTGGGTGACCACCAGAAGGTGAAGACACATTGGAGGAACGACAGGTAGAAACGTGACTGTGGGGTTCAGGGTTTAAATCCCCCCGCAGACAGAGCAGATGGCTTCCACAGCGTGGGAGACTCGGGGGCCTGACCTGCTTTCAGCACAGAGTCTTATTTGAGTTCCTCCGGCATGCATGTGGGAGCACGCACCCGCTGGGTCACTCAGTTAATCTGTGCAAGGCTCTTGCATGGCAGGAGCATGAATCCCACTTCCTTACCAGTGAGCGCTGTGTAGGTGTGAGAAACAAGGAAGTCTGCAGACTCCCCAAAAGGAAAGAAGGGAGAGGGGGGAAGAAGTGTAAGATCTTCTTGAGAGACAGAGGAATTAAAGAAAACCATAGCAACAAGTCAGTCCACCTACCCAAACCACCCACCCAACACCAGTTTCATTTGCTGACGCACTTCAAAAACAAGCTGGCTCCTACCCGCTCTGGAAGGTGAGCAAGCCCTGAGAGCTCATTAAATTCCCTTCTCAGCCACTCTTGTATGCCTGCAGCTAGTGAGCAAGTGGGATATAAATAGAAGTTATATAACAGGGCTTTGTTGATTCCTGCGCTCACAAAAAAAAAAAAAAAAAAAAAGAAAAAAAAAAAAAGGAAAAAAAAGGCAGCATGACCTTGTTTTCCTGAGCAGCCTGCCTCTGCCTGCTCCTGGAGGAGCCCGTCCTGCTAGGGAGCATCCTCAAAGTTTATCTTGGACCTGCATCCCACTGAGAGGAACAGGGAGCATTAGCGATTTACATCCCTGTGCCTTCCACCACCAGGATCACACCAAGAGGACTGGCATATGAGAGGTCTGTGGTACCCAACAACCAGGAATGATACAAGGCTACAGAGACCAGAGGACAAGTAACACAGGTGAACCTTGATGTGGCACCTCTCCTCCTTTTTCCTCCTAATATATTGCTCAATTGCACAGATGGGCATCTCAAAATCTTAGCCTAAAGCCCCCCTTTAAACAAAAAGAATGAAAAATGCTACGATACAGGAATATTGATGGCCCAATATGCTTCACTAAGTAACACCAGCTGCAGCTCAAGTGCTCAGGACTACCTTATCATTACCATCTCACCTCATCCACCCTGTTCTCAATCTCACCTATGCATCTTACTGCCCTCAAAAACAATGAAATCCTCTCTGCAGGAATAACTCCTCGCAGCTTCTGGCTCTGCCTCTCCACGCATTATTAGCAGAGCTTGTCTGTTTGTAACATGGTGGTATCTAAGTGCTAAGAGAGACTGGGACCTCACTGTGCCTAACACATTAGGAAAACACAGGAAAGAGACAGTGTGCGCCTATGGGCTCACCATCCTGAGTCTCCTCACATGCTGTGGATCAGCAGAGCATCAGTGGATAGATCTCCTCACTGCTGACTTAATAGTGCAGGGTGTGTGCCTTGTTTTGAAAGTAACTGCTATGAGGGAAAGCCTGGATTTGGAGAGGGCTCTCTTCCGTAGAAGGGCAAGACCCCTGCCCACAGCTGAATAAGGTGGTTGATGTAGGTCCTCACCAACACTTACTTTTTAATGTCATGTTCTGAAGTTGCATACTCAGAAAAATAAAAAAAGGTTTATTTTAACTGAGAAAAACCTCACTAAAACAGTGAAAGACACAGGTGATTACTTAACACATGCTGATAGCTTGCTGGTTTTGCATTAGTTTCCTAAACAGGTATTATTAAAACAATGTAAAGAAGAGAGAACATCCTATAGCAAAGAATTCTGCCTGTTATAAACAGAGAGTAGAAATTAAGACATTTTTTTATCAACAACCAAAAGTTCTCAAGTGCTATTTCCAAAAGTTCAGCGATCCAAAGATATTCCTGCCTCTGAAGCATTTACCATCACATATGATTTTGTATGCTTCGAGATATCTGTGACCATTGCAAAGTCTGTAAGTAGTAAACCTGGTTTAAAAAGCCCAAACCACAAACCCTAATGCACTGAAGGGCTGTGTCACTAAATTGCATTTATCACCAGTACTTTTGTAACATTCTTAAAAATTTTCTTCCAATTCTGAAGGGCAATTGCAGTCATGGAGAAAAATAAAGGAAGTGTTTTGGTAACCCAATAGGACAGGACAAATTTAGGCCAACAGGGAAAGGGGAATGAAATAAAGTGGGTTGACTGGCTGGTTCCAGCTTGTTGATCTTTCTAGCATCACTTATGCTTCCGTTTTTGTCACAGGATGTCACAGCCAACACTACAGCAAGCTGAAGGACACAGATCTCTCTGAAGATTACTGCTCCCTCAAACCCGAGGGCCGTGGCAGACAGTGGCAGAAGCGAGTCCCATCTTCCCACTGGCACCTGAGTTCATCTGGCTTCTGTGCCCTTCCTGTGTGGCAGAAAGACATGCAAGAATTGGACAGCTCTGGACTGAAGTCTTTCTGTGCATCAATTTCACAATTATTTAGTAGCTATTGATCATCACTGGGCAGTCTGAAGCATGGAGTTCAGCAAAGGAGAGCACAATTCAACATGTTGGAATTTTACTGGTAGCAATGCAGGAGGAGAAACGTCAACTAAGTTCAAGTTCTTGTACGATGCAAGAACTTGAGAAGATAGCTGTGTTAGTCCAGCATTTTACCTGAACCCTTATTTCCTATTAAGCCAGACTAATGAATAGCTGGCTGCTGCCATTTCTGGTGTCTCCCTTGTTCAGAGCCCACCATGGCACTTCTGCAACAGACAGCACAGTACCACACAGCCACAGCCCCTAACCCTGACGAGCACACAAAGGAAAGCATACAACATGCATGGCTCCTCTTTGTAGGCTGAAGAGCTCTGCAAGTTAAAGCAACTTGAAGCCATGCAGCTTTTTGTACAGTCACACCTCAAAGGATCCTCATATGCATACAGTGAGCTCCAAACCTTGGCTCATCACAACACTGACTTGCTTTTGCCATGCTGTGATAGAGGCACAACAATCTGGTCCACCACCACAGGCTCCTTAGTGCAGTCTTAAGGTGGCCCCTGGTCCTTATCGCATACTCAGTTACTGAGGAAGGAAGGGTGTAGAGCAGATCCCATCATCATCCTCTGGGCAGGAGCAGCAACTCTGTTTAGATGCTTTAAAGCTAGGAGCAAATCCCACTTATTCCCTGAAAAATAATCACCTTTTCCTTGGGTGCTGACTACCATCACCTCATCCTCTGTGTTTGCAGTCTGACTTGGGAAAAACTGTGGACTAAGGGGGAAAGAAGCAAGAAAGTGTGATGCAGAGCTACCACACTTGGAAGTGGTAGCTCTGCATCATGTCACTTTGGGGTAGCACTTAAAAAATGCCTGAAGCTAAACTAATGTCATCAACCTCATTTTACCTTCCCTTGCTGAAAATACCAACATGTGCGTGTGGGTAATTTGTCACGCAATCTAACTTTTGAGAAGATCCCTAATTAAGCGAGCAGACCAAAGTCTACATAGAGAGCCAGTTACATAAGGGACTGTACTTGCCATCAACTTCTACCAACCAAAGAAACCCAAAACTCCACAGAGGTGAAGCAGAGTAACGGTGCATGTAAATCTGATTTGGCAGATGAGGCACAAGCATTACAGGACAAGTCCTCAGCAATTTCCTCCTCTGTCATTCATTTGCCAGGGTCGATGTAACAGAGGAAAACTTGCCGTGCTGCAGTGTGTGCAGAGAATGGACCAAGCTTTCACCTCTTCTGAGGAGCCATAACTTCACATGCAGCATGCCTATGAGCAACAGCACCTGCCATGCAAGCTCTGGAGAGGAGCACCCAAGCCAGGATCTCAGGCAGATGGGTGTCCTGTGTGGCCAGCAGCACCCGGGATGCAGGGATGCTCCCCCCTCACTGTTTTGGAGGTGAGCGTGGGGCTGGCAGGGCATTCCCCCAGGGCTGCTCCATGTAGATCTGCTGACTCCAGCTCTCCTGAGATGCATGCTGAGGGTTATATAAATTAATAAAGGGTTTTATGTAGTTTTCAGTTCAGTGAGCTGCAGCATTTGTCAAGTTAATTCGTTGTCCGGTTTTGACCCTGCGGCTCCATCTCCGCTTTTGTCTCCTTACAAATGAGGGCAGGCTTCCCACCAAAGACCAGAGCTCCTGCTGAGCAGGAACAACGAGCTCACTGGACACTTTCATCACCATCTCTATTACCAGAGAATCTGACAGCATTTCTAAGTGAATTCCAAAACCTAAAAATAATGCAGAAAAGTTTCCATCCAGGGAGCTTTAACTGGGCAAAGACCACTGTCCTCCTCCCAGAACAGTTAATTTATCCCATCCACATTCACCCCTACAGCAAAACACAAAGCAGCGTGGGATTCAACGTGCCATGCACTACCAGCTTAGCCTCTTTCCTAAGGTAAACAGGGAGTATTTTTTCTTGCTCTGCTTCTCCCCCACATTAATTTTCTTAACAGTGCAATAAAAATCACTCCTGCCAATTATAATAAAGAACATTTCTCGATTTGCTTTTCTGCTAGAGCTGGCAACCACCTACTTTGCCTAGCCTTAATACTGGCCCTACGTGTACCTAATGAAACAGTAACACCTATTCCAGTTATCCCTTCCCAACATCACCGGGATCTGTTCTCCCACTGAAGCTCATGGGAGTTACCCGGGAACTCCCATTATTAACCATATTACAATCATCATGTGCAAGCTCCTGTGTGTCAGTACAAATCTTTTGCTTAACTTGAGGCCGAATTCATTTCCCGTGTGAAAACCTGGAGTTAAGAAAATGCCATGCAGGGGTGACACACTTCTGGCTTTGCTGCCAAAAAGCCTTTTTTATATAACCTGTCCCTATCCCACCAGTTTCCTATTGTCAAAGGCCTGTAGATAGAAGCAATTTAAGTTCAGTAAAAATTATTCAGACACAGAGCACAGAATGAGCTTGTTCAAAATACTATAAATCAAGAGCTGCTAATAGCAAAAAAATTGTTAAAGGAAGATAAACTGCGTTAGACCTCAGAGACAAAGCTGGCTCAGTTGGCTAGGTTGACTTTCACAATGACAAATGTATCTGATGCAAAATGAACAGTTATTAGTCCAGAGACTCAAGATGATTCCTCCACTGTCAGTTACTGGAAAGTGCTGTAGAACTTGAGAAAATCCACTCTGCAGGTGGCACAGGCTGTGATGCCCTAACCTACCTGATCTGCAAAATTTACCAAAAGAACACAGATTAGAGCAAGAGCAGGATAAAAGACTTCAGAAAGTACTGGGTTCATTTTTGCAAGTGCATCTAATTCCCATAAGCAGACAAATTTTGCAGTGTATTTTCTAAAAACGAACTCTTACAAAGTAGACCTCACATTTCTGCACTCAATAGATCTTTACTGTGCTTTAGTGAAAGACAGCTTTACAAAACCCATGGGATGTGGACTGTACATATTAGTGAGCACCCCACACAGCTCTTTTGTACCAGCAGTGCTCCCGAACAGCTGGGTTGCACTGAACCTCCTGCATTTTCTGGGTGAGCAAATAAGCTATTCTTCCTATGTGAGGAGAAAAAAGCTTTGTCACATGAGTTTACTGTCTCAGGGCACCAGTTTAACTTGGACATCATTCAGCAATTACTCTGGGTGATACAGACCTGAACTCGTGATTTAACTTAAGAGCAAGCCTCCACCTTCGCTCTGATTCACCAGCACAGAACCAGCTGTTCTCCCAGAAGTTAAGCTTTGTGGTTGGTATTTTTTTCCATTAAAGTTTTGCTTACTTGGCTTCCATGACTAAGATACTATTGAAAGATCAGAACACTGAGTATGTGCTGCTCTTGACTGACACTGTACCAGTCCCCAGGGGCCCTGCCTGTGCTAAACCAGTGCAAGTAATGCAAGGCATTAGCAAACTCACCTCCCAGCACCAGGAGATTAACCAGTACAGAGGCAAGTCAGGGAACATCTTTGTGCACTGATAAACCTTCTTTTTTCTATCAGACAACTGGATAGCACAGAATGTTCACATTACAGCTGCTCCATAGGATATTTCCAATAAAATCTCATCTGTTCTTTGCATGCATAAGAGCTCCTGGGTGTGTCTAAGACCTCAGAGCTTACAGCATTAGCTGTAGGCATCACAAGTCAGTTCCTAAAACATTTTGTACTTACAAGCAGCCTGCATCAGAGCCCCCTCCCAGCCATTTGCTGCTGCATTACAGTATGTACACGCAAGTGCACCAATTAACTGCCACCTGCCCAGAACATCTTCTAAAGGTAAAGACAACTGCCGAGCAGTTGTCAAGTGGGAAAGGACAGAAAGTAGTTACTCTGGCTTGCAGAAGTAATGTCTATAAAGGCAAGAGTACAACAGAAACTGGCAGGACTGTAAGGCACAGATGTGACAGCATTACACCATTTGCTATAAGCATCCCATGCCAACAGCTCATTCCTAACCACATAGTTACTGTACAGACTCACAGCTTCCAGTTAGACAGCAAATGCAAATTAAGAATCTCCCTTTTTGGTTAAAAAGTTGTCCTAGGAGATGGATTGCAGATTTTCCTATTTGTTTTCACCAGATGAGCTCAAGAATCTGGCTTCAACACTGATTCACCCACAGTGGGAAGTTACTTTACTCAGTCCATCAGTTCTAGGACCTAGCACAAGCAAAGGATCTCTCCACATGAGACTGGTGCAGAATTTGCTTTTCCTTCCAGCATGACAGCATGGGGTTACCTGAGGCTCCCTGAGAGCCAGGAAGACGAAAGCTCAGCTTCCTTTACGTTGGAGAAGAGCAGGAAATCCAAAGGAGTGACTCTCCCTAAGGAATGTTAATCCTGCCACTGCAGTTTAAGGTGACACAGAATTTTAAATGTTCAGTTCCCACTTTTGTCTTTTGCAAAGAAGCTTCACTCCAGAGCATAAACACAAGGGGAAAAAGGGGTACAGAGACAGTGTGAGGGAGCCCAAAAACATTCCCTCTTCTCTCAAGGAAGTCTGAATGAACATGAGCGGCGCTGCTGTAGAGATCTAGCGCACGTTTTAACTGTAATGATCACTTATAACTAGTCAGGATCCAACCCCATGTTCACTCAATCACATCCCACCATGTACTGCTGCCCAGAGGATACAGCTGCTCCCTTGCACATCTCTGGTCAGTTTTGAGCCAAGCCAGACCTTTTCTATGGCATTAAATCTGTTTTCACTGGCAGGCTGATTTTCTGCCAGATCAGCCCCTTAATTCAACTCATCCCACAGCTGCATAAGCTGTGCAAAGAGGGGACAAGCAGAGACAACCAGAACAGGACAGTCCATTTTGGCAATGGTTCACAATGAGATGAGATTAAGCACAATGCGGAGCACTATCCTCAGTCTGGTCAAGTATTTCTCCCTGAAGCTGCCATTTTAACAGCATCATAAGCACAGTGGCTCTTTGCTGCTGCTACAATATCAGAGACAGACTGTGTCTTTCCATAGCTTGGTTTTCAGGGCAGAAATAAAGGACTGTGGAGTGGTTATGTCACACGGGGAACAGTGGGCCAACATGCGTTAAGTATTTTTAGTTCTATTTACCCAACCTCTCCTGAAAATGTTAGTGTTTTACACAAAAGTGCCTGAATAAATGTTCCTAATTAGGATGCAGCACAAACGACATCAAATTATAAGCCTAAATGTGTATGTGTATCAAACATTTGGATGCATCACTTCTCCAAGTGAAAGGAACAATCTGCAGAATTGACCTGAAACAAATCACTGATGGCTTGGTTCAGACATATGAAACACATGGCACTGGGGTAGGAAGGGGTAACGATCTGGAATAGCTCTGCATACAGCCCATCAGCTAAGACTGAAACAGACTGCAAATAAGAATAAGACATTATATGTTCAATAATCTTTCTAAGCATGTTTTGCTTAGTAAGGTTTTACTTTGTTTGGAAGAACACCATACAAGCCAGTTGCTGTATACTCATTACATACCAGGCACGATTTTCATTTAGGGAAATCAAATCCTTGTTTAAAACACAGAATTGAAGGATAGCAAGAAATAGCGGCGGTTTGGAGTTCACCATACACCCTTGTGTTAAATTCCAGTCTGAAAACTAACTGCTAGTTGTAAAAGTCTCTGAGCATGTTGCAATTGCTTAAACTTACTTATAAAAGTCGTCACAAACTAATTCAATAAAGCTGATGTCTTGCAGATTCCTCTACACTGGCCTGGGAAATACCTCAATTACCTGATGTTCATGCAAACATTTAATAAGTTAACTTCTGCATGGTAGACACTAATATTTCCCTTAATTACAGGTCAAAGATTATTTAGTCATTTCCTCTCCCATCTCCTCAACCTCCTCAAGTTTCCTGGACTTCATAAAAGTAATTTCCCTTCCCAGCATGTTTTAGTTATAAGCTTGAAGTTTTCAATTTCCCTACCTGTATTGTAGTGTTCCCACCTTCCAGAAGGGCAATGGCTAGCAGGATGCTTTCATGGAAGACTCTGTCACTGGTGGCATTCATGATGAGATCTATGACCAGGTTGGATGCACCTTCTTTATCCAGATGACACTGGACATCTGCCAGACTCATCTCACCTCGGCTCACTGAACTTGATCCGGAGCTTCCTCCTATAAGGGCGATCATGAGGAACAGGTTGAGATTCAAACAAGGCCACCCTATGATGGTGGCACCTCTGCTGGTTTAAATTATTAACCTATCCTGAAGGATGCACATGCATTTATTAACAGTGATGAACGCAGCTCCTTGCAGAAATGCAAGGAAGAGTTTGTAACTTAAAGCACATCTTGGGCACATTGCAAGATGGGCACTTAACGCTGCTTTAATACATGTGAGTCGGGGGGGGGTGGTAGTGTTCTAAAGGAGAACAAGTTGAGCTGGCAATTGGGAAATAGCTACTGCCACTGCTCCTCTCCTTAACAGCACAAAACAGAGAGAGGGCTGGTGTATTGAAAGAGGGTTCTGGAAACAGCATGGATCCATGGACACAAAGAGGTAGAGGCTCTGCAGAACCAGTGAGGGGATGGAGAAAAGGAAAGACAAATTCCAGAGGATAGCAAAGCCAATGCTCTAGGAAGCGGAAGACTATGGCACAGGCAGCACAACACAGGGACAAACAGAATATATACCAACTGCAGAAAACATGGGGAAATAGGTGGGGTTTTGTTTGTCTGTTTTCCTTCATTTCTGATCAGGCCTGCTTTCACCAGGATCACCCACTATATTCTGAAGAGGCAAAACGTGCTTGACATTACTTTTTTAGGAATGGTCTCAGATTAAACAAACTGCACTTTTTAAGTGACTTCAACCCAAATTTTTGCTCATCCATTGCTGCAATCCCTCTGTAATCAATGAAAAAAACATCTCAGATGTTTCAGATATAGTTGAGAACCTGACATCTGTATCAGCACAGTTCTCAAATGTTATTGCAAATATTAAACTGAGCAGGGTTTCTAAGTGTATTCACTCAAAGCAAAGTCACAACATTCAAGGCAACCCAAGACAGTCTCTGGAAAGCATAAAAAGCTCTGCCTGCTCAATTTTAAAGCACTTTCTCAAATGCAGTCAGGAGGAAGAACATTGCTTTCCTCTGCATGAGGAAAAGGCAGACTGACACAAGTAGAGACAGAAGCGTGATACTCCACTCAGCCTAAAGTGGAATCCTCCATGTAGAGCTGGAGTTTCTAAAGCCAGTAGTGACATGCAAGCAGGACTTCTCATCCATGTGGCCAGCTCCTTCTTTTTTGGGATTCCACAGAACAGAACGGGGGTAACCCCCTATTTCACCCGTGTGATACCAATTTGCGAGGCAGAAACAGAGACACAGCATCTGGCATGGCAGATGACACGAACGGCTGCTGAGCAGGAGCACGTCCTACCTCCTGCCCCGGCTTTGCTGGCGCCTCCGGCAGACAAGGGGCCGTTGCCGAAGGTGGTGAGGCTCTCACGCCGTCCTGCTGGTCTCACGTTGCCATAGTAACGGTTGACCAAAACTTGCCTGAGTGCCTCACCCTTGATTCAAAGAGGATAATGAAATCAGGATGTGAGCTTAATGAATAAACACACTACTAATATTCAGTAGCAAGGGGACTGCTGGTAATTAGCCTAGTTGTAGTGACGGAGGGGGAACCAAAACCCTGGAGAGATTAGGCAGAATCCACTAAGCATCTCCTGATGTTTTCAGGCAGGCTGGGACCCTGGGTGGGATCTCATGGGGCTCAAATAAGATTATGGGCTCCCAGCAACAGAAACAGCTACTGTTCTGGTTTTGTGTATAGCTTTCTAAACAGATTTTATTCTCAAAGAGTTTTCTGAATTAAAATCTATTGTCTCAGCCTTAAATGCAAAAAAGTTGCAGCACCAACACAAAACGAAGAGAAGGATTACAGAGAGAACATTAGAACTGGTTTTGTGAGAGAGCAACCCCATCTTCTCAAACCTATCCTATTTTGCCATTTCATCAATGTTACAGGGACACACTCTTCTCCCCTCCATCAGCAACTGATGCAACCTAATGCTGTCAGCTGCCAAGCGGAAACCCGGGTGATCCCCGCTGTATCCCAGCTCTTTGTTCCCTGTGTCCCTGCTGGCAGCAGCCTGGTCACGCCAGCAGTCAGCATCCAAGCACATGAGCCTGCGGACACTGCAAGGCGCACCGGTCCTTGGATAACCTCGACATCCCGTCCCTGCGCCCCTGGGAGCACCCAGCACGTCCCTGCAGAGCACATGCTGCTGCCGTGAGCAGAGGCTAGAGGAGATCAAAACAGCTCCCAGGTTGAATGTTAACCTGCGGACCCTGCTCTGCTCTCAGCCAAGATTTACAGGAATTCCCAGTAATTCCGAACTGTACTACCAGCAACGGGATGCACGCAAACACTGCCATTGGATTAGCGCATTTTCACAAAGTCTTTGGGCAAAAAGGAAAACTAACAATTATTTCAACTGCGAGCTGCTGCTCTGCTAATGGCAGCGTGTTGTGCTTACAGCAGTACCACCCTGAGACTATGTGTGAGAGTGGGGGAAGAAAGGAGTTTCCAAGGGATTAAAAATGGCATAATAAACCCCAAAATCAATCTAGCCAAAACCAATCTAATATTAAAAATGTCAGGATGAACCAATATATCTTGATCTCCATTCATAAAAAGTGCTTGACACTGATTTTCAGCTGTATTTCAAATAAAATCAGTTGTCTGACTACACATTCAAAATGTCATTAACTCAGATTTCATATTTTAGCAGTGATACAAGTGCAGCCTTTTTAAACTTTCACAAGAGACCCTTAAAACACAAATAAGTGAATGGAACAATGTAAATATGCATTAATTGGTTCGTACCAAACTCCAGCACTGCCACAGTCACGCTGTTTTTGATACAAAGCTGGTGCTCACAAAAGGTAGCTTAGAGAAATCCTTATATCCCAAAGCACTGAGAAGACAAATCTGCCTGGAAATTAACAGTTCTTCACCAAATTCCAGACATCACCTTCGCACAGAGAAGCCCAACACCTGCCTGCAGCTGGCTGGGAGTCACTGCCCTCCTCACAAGGCTGGTGCTAACGCCACGGCTCCCACCATCTGCTTCTTGCCATTAACGTTTAGCAGATTAAAAGTTGTTCCTATAGATTATTAGTGTGAAAGCTGCAGCACAGAAGCAGCACTTTATGGATCAGATGGGGAAGGGGGAACCGGCAGGGAGACAAGATATTAAATAGACATGAAGAGACCTTTCCAACCAGCTGCTTCCAAAAGTCTTCCTGAAAAAAAGGCAAGCTACTTTGGAAGCAACAGTAGAAGATGAGCACTTTTCCAAAGGACATACGCTTCCTATCACCACTTGGGACAAATAGAGAACATGTAGGAGAGGTAAGAGACTTGATTCAAAAGCTCAAGCAAATTCTTACCCTAAAGGAGCCACCCTGACTGACAGCAACATGAGAGTGTTTAGCACATGATACAGTGCTTTAGCCACCTCTCTGCTCTCAGTCTGGCAGGTAAGGAAGGCTACATGACAGAACAAGGCCAAGACAAAAAAATCCTTAACTACATCTTCCTTTGACATGTATACTGATTAGAAAGGCAACTTGATACCTGTAAGTCTTATGCCACAAATCAAGTTACAATGGAGTTCTCAGATGATCTTCCTCTTCTGTTAAGCTAACTGGCAGTGGTCATATCAACAGGCATTTAAAAACTAGTTTTTACTACTCACTACAAAAATAATACACATCCAACCACACGAACTGCTGTTCAGTTAACTCCTCTTCCCTAATTCAGGAGGGTAACTAAAGCTCCTGGAATTTTCTCAAGACTTTCCTTCTGGTCCATTGTGGAGCAGAAGGCAATTTCTATTCCACAGTCCAAATACTGTTGGGGTGAGTGGAGAGACCTCACTGGGAGCTGCTGCTCGGGGGACAGACCTGCAGGACCTCTGTTGTCTATAGGAATAGTGTATCCAAATCCAAGAACCAGAAAACACAAGTGGGAACACATATCAAACATTTACTGTTTCAAGTCTGAAAGTGTGCTCACCCATGGTTTTGGAGGCTTGGCAATCCATGTTCACTAGCACTTTGCATTCTAACTGGGAAGAAAAACTGTTTCCTACAAGATTATTCAAACCTGCTGTGTCAGCTAACAAGGATATGAGTACGTGATCAAAGTAGAAGGGAGAAAAAATAAGTGGTATTTAAGAAATGTTATAATT
Organism: Psittacus erithacus; assembly: GCA_009867235.2. Lineage (NCBI taxonomy): Eukaryota > Metazoa > Chordata > Aves > Psittaciformes > Psittacidae > Psittacus > Psittacus erithacus. Next base: position 126,338 of record WYDI02002490.1, read on the forward strand.
AATTCAGCTGCAATGCTTGGCTCCAGAACAGTTCTTTAACCATCATGTTAGTGTTGTACACCACTTTGATGCATACAGTATGCAAACAAATATCAGATGTTTGGCAGCAATAAGAAAAATCAAATATGCTACCCAAAAAAACCCCAACAGTATTCAGTTTCATCTGCATTCCCCATCAAGGTAAACTATCAGGAAGCAGCATACAAACATTACTGTACATGTGTCAGTTAAGTAGATGCAATACACAGTGTAAATGATATAAAAAAACTGTTATAATGTTTTAAACAGAGCATCTTTAATAATATTTAAGAATGAAGCAGTTATAAGTTGCTGCTGCTGTGTTCCAAGCTGCAAGAGCAGAAGAAATCAAGCACTGTATTAAGTATGCTGATTTTGCAGCTTGGCTGTTTGTGAAGGGAGGGATGCATCCAAAGCCAGCAAACTCCACGAGGACCAATTAAACTCATTCATAATCGTGTGATCACCAACACAGGGGAGTGCTTCGACATTGTGACCGGACCAGGATCTCAGGTTTAATTCAGAGTACCCAAGCACTTGCCCCTTCCATTTAACACAAGAGAAGGTGCTCCAGCACCCCATTTTGTAAGTGTGGCTGATCATTTCAGATTTTCCAAGAGACCAACAGCAAGCAGTTAACCACAGGATTTTCTTACATGACTTAAACTTCACTGCTTAAAAGGAAAAGGTAGAGGATTAGTTCTGAATGCATTTGACTGTTGTACATACCCTTCTATGATCCTCCAGTTGCCTCTGTGGTAGACTTTGATCAAGCTCCTGCTGTGTGCGTAGAAATTTGATTTTAAAGCAAAATAACACTAGAGAGACACTAACATCTTTGCACTCAGGGAAAATATTAAGGCAAGTCACAGCTGAAATCAAGGGGGAAGTGAGGGAGATTGACTGACAAGCTACCAAAACAGAACATCTGCCCTCAGTTAGCTCTAGCAGCACTCAACTAGCCTGCTCTGCCACCCCCCAGCAGAACACCACGGCATGCACGCATGCCAATCCTCACGGATTTAAAGTAAACACAAAGTCCAGTTTTGCAGTTACCAGTAATGCACAAGTTTAAGAACCCAAACCATGCATTCCCATGCATACATATACACAGACACACACACACACAAACGCCCATCACACAACAGGCACGCTTCTGGAGGAAGCGTAGGTACTTCAACGTATCTGACCGTGGTCAGGGAAGCTACTTTGAGATTGTGAAGGACTCGGCAGGATTTTCATTCCAGTGCCACGGATTTCAATGGGGTTTCGCTGAACAAAGCCCCTTGGCACATGGATGTTCCAAATCAAAGAGCTCTTATTTCAGAAATTAATTTTCAGGAGCAAAACTTCCGCTCTGTAAACCTGAAGTACACTGAGGTTTTGCTGCTTTAAAGCACTCTGGAAAATGTGCAGGAAGAGCTGTTCTGCACAGGGACACATCTTAAACCAGGAGCCACCTCCCAAGCATCTCAAAGTCATTCAATGACCACTCAGAGTTTCAGTTTACATTTAAACACTGTTCCACAAAAGTTACAAATACAAAGGGTCTAAACCACCACAAACACTTATTTTTTCATCATGACTTCACAACATATTTATAATCTTCATATGGGTATAGCTCAGAGAATCAGCACTATCCTAGATTTAGACTTCCATGTTGTTTCACTCAGATTTGCACTGACAGAGTAGCCAGTTGTACAATGTACCAATGCCATCTTTGGATGCCCCATTAACTTCAAAAGAATTTGAGACTTCTTAAATTCTTATGTCTTCATTTTGGCAAATAATCTCTTATTCAATTGGTGCTGGGGTGTCTCATAGAGAGATGTGCCTACAAATCCAACTCACTACAGCACTAGTAACTTTGAAGATGTGAACTGACCATTAGCTGTTTCACTGTGGCACTTTACATGGGACACCCAGCTGCTCTGGGATTATAAAGCTTCCACTAATAACTTCAGACATCTCCGTTTCCTTAGCAAACTTTTTATATATGCAAGACAAAGGGAAAACCAAAGTCTGTATTAGGGGCCAGAGAAACCAAGTCTCCTTTTGCTAATGCAGGGGGAGGTGAGAGGACACTTTTCACAGTGCCTCCCTTGAAAGCATAAGGGAAATGACTGAAAGAAACAAAGATTTAGGACTGGTTTACATGTGGACTTTTTTATTTCAGCCTATCATGCTAATGCTGTATTGGATTAAACCACCTCAGCAAATCTACTTATTGTCACTATTTAACACCACGCAGGAACACACATTTCACAGGGGTTTTTTAATCGACAAGAGACTCCACCAGGACTACTTCAAAACACCAATATTTGCCTGTTGTACAAATATAGGTGAGTGACACACCTCTACAGGGCTTTCCGTTTCTGGAGGCTGCGGCAGCTAGTTGAAAGTAAAATGGAAAATTAGTCATTCTTCAAGAAGCTTTCATCCCAACAGAAATCTAGTGGTCAACACTTAGGGGAAAGGAGCTAATGCAGCACTTGATTTCATCTGAATCATCACAAATGCATTATATAGCCATAATTACTGTTTATACCCTCCCACCCACCCACCATGCTCCTAAATGGGCTACATTCTGAAAGTTTAGCAGGTATCCTTTGAACACTGCCAACTACTTTGCATGAACACAGAGGCACAAGCAAAAAGCTTTAGTTGCAGGTGCACACAGGCCTGCAATGCAGAAATTGCAGGCTTTTGGGCAGCCTGCTTGTAGCGAGCACCCAGGATCTGTGACTCGTATCACCCATCTCTAGTGTGAGGAGGAAGAAGCAAGGGCTGCATGTCACACAGCCAGCAGCCTTGCAATGTTAGTTTAAAAAATGCTTTCTTTGGATTCTCATCTATAAACATACTTTTCTTGAGATAAAAGAAACGTGATACAGCACCAAACACGAGCAATGAAAGAAGAAGGTTAACGGTGACAGCTTTTCAAATTTAAAATGCTGATCGTCACATTGAAACAGATGAGGACAAGCAACTTTTATCTTGTAGAGCTTAGACATACAACAGAGACCTAAACATTCAAATGAAACTGCTTACTTAATCATGGGTAAATTGATTTAACTTCTCAGGAACAGACACTAAGAAATAAGATGACGAAGATACAGTGATACCAGCTTAAGTCAGGCACTCATTGTCCGTGTCTGCCTGGAGGGCACATGAACTAGACAGACAAATCAAGCGTAGGCTGGGAGAGTGCCCTGGGCTGCAGCCTAGGAAACACACAGCAGAGGGAAAGGAAGGCCACCAGGTCCAGAAGTCGAAATATGGAGAGACTGTTTCCCAGAAAGGAGCCAGAGCAATGAGTGCTTCCCCTTCGGGGCTCTGTGGGCAGGAGCTCCTTGGCCACGAAGAACCATTCTCTGTTCTCCTAATGGACTTTCCTCCTGGCTAATTCACACAGCCTTTGGTACACTGTTTCCTTGCATTGTCACCACTCTTGGAAACTTCACAAGCACACAAACCATTTCTCTGGTGGCCAAATTTAAGCCAGAGGACGAAAAGTTAACAGGAAGAACCTCATTTATGCAGAGGAACACACAGTTCCTGTGCAGCCTGCTGCATACACCCTTGCTGCTTGCAGGCTGGACACTGGAATTGCCACATCCAATCATTAGGGAGTCTGGGCACATTGCTCTGATTGCAGACACTGTCTGCACAACTTGCTTCAGAGCACAGCAAAAAATTCCTCCTAAGTAATCAACAGTAGCAAAGAAATTGTGCATATTCCTGTGTAGGGGAAATTGGGCACCTTCCTGTCAGGGAAGGAGAGGCTGAGGCTGGCAGGTCAAGTGGACAACTGCCACAAGATAACATACTGGGCTTTGGATTCCCAATGAAAGCTTCCTTATTCAAGCTTTATACCACGACCCCATCTTAATCAAACATACATGTACATTTTGGGGCTGAAAACCAGCACAGATGAAGAAACAGCATGAAATTAGTTTCATCTTTCCAACCTAATTGGAGGAGGAGAAAGCACATATTGTAGCTAGCAAATTCCTGTGCCTTCCCACTATAGCACAGACAGCATGTTAGAACCAGCCTTACCAACTCATCTGCAAGCAAAAGTCACTGCCCTTGGCAGCGCTTGGATGGATCATTCCAAATAAGCATGGCCTTCAGCAATCTTTTAGTAAGAATATAAACTTCAAATACTGCAATTGTTATTTTTTGAGTCAAGATGGGTTAAAATAGCAAAGAATTACTGAACTGTAGTTCCTGGGCTATACTTTGCACTATCCCACATGCTGCAACAGCAAAGTATCAGCTTATGCTTTGCAAGAACAACTGAACAGGGTGAGAGAGTGGACTGCAGTACTAATTTTGCCAGATTTCTTGCGCCTAGAAGAAAAATGATGGGGCGGCATGAGGAGGGGGCAGGTTTGTGGAATACCAAAAGCTGACCACTGTGTGTGATGGACACAGAGGCCAGCTTTTAAACTAGAATGGAGCGGGTGGCAGAAACAAGAGAACAGTACATCATCTTTACGTTTTGTTAGCAGAGATTCCTCTCAACTTGTGCAAAACCCCCTCCTTCCTCTGAAGTTTCCATTCCCACAAGGCTGGCAAATAAACCATTCACCATTAGCCAGAACAGGAGAAATACTATTTCTTTGACCTGCTGGTGACCATACTACTTGTGGCATCCATTTCCCCAACACAGACTACATTTGTTTCCCAGAATGGTCTTTACCTGCCTCAACAGTGGATGTATCCACCTCAGAAACCACCAAAACAAGTGACAGTTCAAGTGTGAACTCATTACATCTCTATTTATGAGATATGGAAGAGGTTTCAGTCCTTTTGCTTTACAGTTTTGAGGAAGGTATGAAAGTTTTTCCATTTGCTTTCAAACTAACAATCAAGATGAAAGTTGTCTAATCCTGTCTTCCACAGAAAAGTCAAACAACTAAAAAAGTGAGAATGCTTTGAGGAAATGCAGATTTTCGTTCACGTTTAAAGCCCCAGGACTGCTTTTCTCAAGATTTTAAACTTGACAGGTAAGCATCCAGAACACACTTGAAATGCCTTGAAAAGGCAGGAAGAGATTCGTGTTCACACACACAGGGTCTGCTCCAGACAGTGGCTTCAGCAATACAAGATGGAAAATATCTCGTATTGTAATGCTACAAATGGATGAGAAGTAATCTTACCTGGAAAAACCCCCATGTTTGTGTGAGCACACACATGAGTACTTCAAAAAAGGTGCTCCTTTTCTCTTCAGCCTCACCAAACTGGAATTTTGACAAAATAATGGACAAACCAGCCCAATTACAAGCACAAACCTCCTCTGCCTTCAGGCCATTTCCTGGGTCAAAGGATCGAGAGGCGACAGACCTTAAGACTGCCTAACTTCCACATGCTGATGCCGTTTTCCAAACTTCCACACATCTCATTTAGGTCTTTTACCAAACAGCCCTCTGGATCAGATAGGAAGGTGACTAGCTGGTGCAAGGCAATAGTAAACTGATACCTGTCCTGGGAGGTCTTCAAGACCAACACTGAGCGTTCCAAGGAAGGTTAGTAAAACTAAATTGATTTGGCTCAGCAGAGAAAAAATGGCAAGACACAAGATGCCCTGTGCTGTGCAGAAAGTCGGGTTAAATTACCAAGTGGTCCTTTTTGGTCCTGAAATCTGTGAATTCAGGAACCAACCCAAGCCCATGCATATGGCATCTAATTATTGGGGTGCCGGGGGGAGATATTTGGCATAGAGGAGGAGGTAAAAGGGGGGAAAAATGCAGCTAGTCAGTCAGTCAAATATCACATGCAGCTTTTGATAGCCAGATTGTACACCCAGGTGTAAAATCTAGAGTGAAGATCTGATATATGCTATTCTGAAACCATTGTTCTCTGCTTTGGCTCTTGCATTACCATGCCCCACACTAGCTGGAGTTCAAGGGCTCTATCTAAACAGCCAGTCCCACTGGAAGTCCCCTTCCACTCTTTCCTCCCTTTTCTGACTTTCTCCTCCTTGCTCTTTGGAACACATTCAGTATAGCTCTTACTTGAAAGGCTCACATCAAAACACCACCTAGTCTAATTCACGACAACAGAGCAGAGCAGAAGTTACACTGCTGTCCTTCATAACTCTTCAGTAATACCAAGAAGCTCCACGTAGGTTACCTGCTTGCCAAGTCTCTTTTGTAAGGCCAACACTGTTACCTTGCAGAACTGAGAAAGAGCTGGGTAGCAAATTTCCAGCCTCTGCAAATGATATGTAGATGTTTGTCAAGCAGGCAGTTGATTTGCTGTGGATGCATTTCAGGGCAGAAGGGAATAATTTGGAACCAAGACCACTGAGCTGCTTTGGCAAACATCCCACATTATAGTTTATCATTGTAACAGACCTGCATCGAAGTTGCCCAGTGGTGTATTATGCACACCTGCATAAATTAAGAGGCAGCAGGAGACGTGGAGCAGCACCTTGTCCTGGCACGGGTCCTCTTCCTGCCCTCACAGAAGACCCTTGGGATTTACAGGGGCAGAGGCACGTGATGGAGCAGCAACCACACTTACACCCTGAGGCCTCGTCGCTGCAGCACACACCCAAGACCAGGAGGGACATTCCCCTCCTTATCTCAGTGAATTTGCAGAGACTTTGTGCGCTGCCAGACAATGAGGTGGGAAATTTGGCGTACGAGCTGTCAGTGCCTGCACTGAAAGGTCACTGAGATCTGCCTACAGGAATGCCTTCTCTCATTTTCCAGAGCGTTCAGTTGAGAAAGCATGTTTTACTTGGGCTGGGACTTTCCTGGAGTCAGAGACCTGATTCTCTGATATGCCACTGACCTTAAATCAGAGTGCAATCACTTCTCCTTAAACCCTCAATCTGGCAGGTCAGTTACAATAACTGAATATAGTAAGAACTCTCTTTACTCCATGTTTTACATTAGCAGTTTTAATTAACTGGTAAGATGGTATAACTATTTCTTTGTTACAAACGACCCTAAGAAATGTTCCAGACTCCTTTTCCAAAGAGCTCACCAATTCCAGTTCGTGCAATAAAAACAGTCCAAAGATTGCAGGATTTCTGAGGAGAAAAAAAAAATAAGGCAGCCCACAAAAATTTATGAGCGCCTGCATTTCCTCTGCTTGAGACATAACAAGTGAAGCACTGTCTAAGTGCAAAATACACAAGAGAAATGACTGTGGAGTAAGCTGTCTCTACAAGGAAAATCATTTGTAAGTGCATCTCTCCAGCTTTTAAGAGGTTAATGCATTTTCCAACTCCAGTCGGAAGATGCACAAAATAGCGCATATTTTGCATCTTACTCAGCCATCAGACTTTTAGCTTATCATTGATAAAGAGCACTGAGAAGGCTAAATCAAGTCAACCCTTTTGAACTAGGATTTTCAGTTCCCTTTTCCCCTACTTAAAACCTCAAGACCAAAGTGAAGAGCACCTCAAAGCTACAGTGAGTGGGTCTGCAGGTGTATTTTGCTGGATATCTTTTATCGGCTGCATGAAGAACTGTCATTACTGAATAAAAGTACAAAAAAAAAAAAAAACAAACACCCAACAAAAAACCCCTAACTTCAAATCCTAAAAAGGAATAAATAATTACAAGGGAAGTTCCTGGTGCTTATAGCATTTTGGTTGTTTTGGTGTTTGCTGGCCCCTTCTGAAGCCCTGTGGGGGCACCCAGCAGAGCACCCCTTCTTCACCCTGAGAAATAAGACACAGATCCCACAGCCCAGGAGCAGTGGTCGTGCAAGCAGCAGCAGCAGCCGCCCCACGGGCACGGCAGCTACCGGCACAGGGCTGGCAGCGGCAGCGAGGCCGGCAGTGACTGTAAACATCTCCACCGCATTTATTGGCAATTACAGCTGAAGGTCACACATCAGCAGCGGGCCTAAATTCCAGGAAAAAAAGCTGCTGTTATGTAAGTGCTGCCTGGCTGTTGGCAGGTGCCCAGCGGAGCAGCTCACTGCAATGTGGCTGGGAGGGGAAAAAGGGAAAAGAAAGAAGTAGGACATCTCCCAGCCACATTCCGCATCCTGAGCATGCCACCTGCAGGTCAGCGCTAACACTTCTCGCCTTTGCAGTCCATAAAGTATTAATGTGTTTCTCCAGGATGCATGCGGTTTAGTGCCCAAGACTCACACACTGCAGGTGGAAACTGGGCCACGGTGTCCCCAAACGCCTATCTGGACTGAGCAAAGCGGATGGGAACGTCGTGTCACAAACAGAAATGCCTCAACAGGGAGGGAGCGGCGATGCCTGAGCTGTCCTGGACCACAGGGAACCCACGGTGGAGCTCACCATCTTAACTGGAGTTGTGAGATGCCATCAAATCTACATTTCTATCACGCCTGGACTTCTTAGTAGGTTGAGGATCAAATTAAAAAGTAAATTAAGCTGTTGTGTCCAATGACAGCCAGGGTTTAGTTATCACTGTTGTGTGAAGATTCACTCTTGATGGCACTTGAGAAGAATCTATCTTGGTCCTGAGCATCTTCTCGAGAGACCAGCATAGACAACAGCTCCATCAAGACCAGGATTACAGCAGTTCCAGCCCAGCAAGAAGTCAATCAAGACAGACTCAGCCTCAGGGCTTTCACAGACAACATGCCTGTGCACTGCCTTGGGGGTTTCTACGTTATTACTTGACACACCTGACAGAGCCAACGTTAAGACCATTCTGTTTAGCAATTAAGCTTGAGTCAGACCCCTTCAGCTCCCAACACCCTCCTGATGCTCCAGGAGAGCCCAAGGACCCAGAGAAACAGAAACCCTGACACACACCTAAGTATGAACACAGAGTCCGCAAGATCAGGATAAAACCAACATAACCATGTTGCAAATAAGGTGCAAATAAGGCATGAAACAGTTTAGTTTCAGCTGGTTTTGGTTTTCTATCAAAACAAATCATGCTTTACATTCATCTTTCACAAAATCTGTTCTGCTCTTTCATAGCGGTCTTACACAACCCCTAACCAAAAGTCTGTGCCCTTCCGCAAGCTTACAGGAACCTGGGTGCTTTGGAAACACTGCAGGATAACTCTCACAGTGTATCCTAATTTCAGTCCCCAAGAGAAAAACCTTTTACACAAGTCCTGCCACAACACCGGATGCTGCCATTCAAAAACCTTGTAAAAGAGCTTAAAGATGCTACTGTTGTATCTCTGCTAGACCAGATAATGGTCCTCAGGCTACAGTAAATAGATTTTGAAAGCAAACATCAAACTAGAGAGTCTGGTTCTCCTCAGAAAATTCCAGTTCCTTCCCTGTCCAACAGAACAGGAATTCCAGATACACCACTCAATAGAAAGCACATGAACTAGGACAACAGCACCAAACTGTACTAGCCCTCCCCTTCATTTCCACAACACTTCTCCAGAACTGCAATACTCCAGCAACCCCAGTGGCTCAGCCAGGCATGTACACGGGTGCTGCTGCCCTTAGGTGCAAGTAACAGCGGTCACCATCCTTCCTGCTCCGTGGGGGATTTCCTGCTGTGAGGTGAATTCCAGCATTGTTCACCCACTTACAAAGGCACTCCCTTTCTTCCCTCACAAATACATTAAGGGGGATTGTAACACAGATGTTCCATTACAACTTTCAGTAATAAACACATGGACCTCCCGGCATTTTTAGTATCTATTATTATTTGGACCTCCACTCACTGAAATTAGCTGGCAGTAAGCAACTAAGATATATAAATGAACCTATGTATACAATCACATAAATACTAGGAAAACATGCCATAAGACAATGACTTCAGTAGAGTTTTACCCTGAAGGAATAAAAATCATACCAGCTGATCAGAAAACTTAAGTATAATAGAAAATAAGTTATTAATTTTAATAATGGAGATTTCTGCTTTCTTTGCCCTAAATGTTTATAGCTTCTAGGGTTGACAGGGGAGAAAAAAAAAGGAAACCCTAGGATTTCCTTTTGAGACTTGTCAGCAGTTCAAGCCCTGTCTGAATCCCTTTCTATAAGCAGCCAGTTCTCATTGCTGATGGTTACAAACACACCTGTTCCCTCCATGCAGCTGCTCCACTGAGGAGGAATAAAGATCCCCCTTTGCAGCCTCGAGCCCAAATCTGTAACTGCTCTGCACACTCCGGCTGATTTACTGCAAGCAAAGACAGCACATTACAGCCAGAGACTGAAGGGGAAAATTTCATATTATGACTTAATTTGCAATTAAACAATTCAAGTTCCTGTCTGAAGTTTCTCCAAGATAAAATCATATATATACACTATTTTTGAGATATTCTGGGAAGCTGTAGCACCATACAGTCTAAGTGGTCTATGCCTGACGGAAACATTCATGAGCTACAGATAGACTTTTCAAAACCAGAACACACTGCTGGTGCAAACTCCCCAGGTAAGAGATGAAAATATCTTTGTTATACTAAAAGAGAAAGAGAAAATGACACCAGAGATTAAACACATCAGCACCTCTGTAGCTATGCAATGCTTGAAGTTTGGGGCAAAGCCTGGAGGTGCATCTGAGGTGTCTCATACTGACACAGTCAGAGGTGACAACAGTGCAGTAAATGGACATGTGCCATATGAAACGCTGTCCTTCAGACCAACGTCAGACTTTCACTCTCCGCACACATCCCACCTGTCAGCTAGCTCCCACGCACATTGACTAGAAGGGCACGCTAAGAGAAGAACATGTCATTTCCACAGAAGGCTGCAGACTCCAGCAGCCCCTAGATGAGGATTTTCTCCTGAAATGCTTTTTGTTGAGGCTGAAACTGAAGACTTGTGAATTTTTTTTAGGAAAGGCAACTTAGACCCTGGCTGGGCAGGCACATGCTGGGGTGAGGCTGATGCCACTCACCTGCGGCACAGCTGGAACACAAGTGTCCCAGCCTTTAGTGTGAGGTGTCCCTGCTCATGGCAGGGGGCTGGGACTAGATGACCCTATGGTCCTTTCCAACCCTAACTATTCTATGATTCTATGATAACCAGAAGCTAGGTTAAAGACAAAGCCAAAAGGCAACAACGCTGGTTTGTTCTTGCAGGGAATTCTTCTTCCCTCCTTTAAAAGCCCTGCTCAACACAAAAGACCCTTCAACTGATCCCCAGGGATATGCATGCTTTTCGGCCTACCGTTGTGACAAACAGTTCAGCTTTCAAATCCATTTCAACAGCGAAGGTCCCCAAACACTATTGTGTTTTCAGAGTGATGCTTTCTCAGCTGATCAACATCAAAATTAACCAGTTCTACAGAATACAGAATAGTTAGTGTTGGAAAGGACTTTAAGATCATCCAGTTCCAACCCCCCTGCCATGGGCAGGGACACCTCACACTAAACCATGGCACCCAAGGCTCTCTCCAACCTGGCCTTGAACACTCCCAGGGATGGAGCATTCACAACTTCCTTGGGAAACCCATTGCAGTGCCTCACCATCCTTACAGTAAAGAACTTCTTCCTTACACCCAATCTAAACTTCCCCTGTTGAAGTTTTAACCCGTTCCCCCTTGTCCTGTCACTACAGTCCCTAATGAAGAGTCCATCTGCGGCATCCTTATAGGTCCCCTTCAGATACTGGAAGGCTGCTATGAGATCTCCACACAGCCTTCTCTTCTCCAGGCTGAACAGCCCCAACTCTCTCAGCTTGTCTTCATACGGGAGGTGCTCCAGTCCCCGATCATCCTTGTGGCCTCCTCTGGACTTGTTCCAACAGTTCCATGTCCTTTTTACGTTGAGGACACCAGAACTGCACACAGTGCTCCAAGTGAAGTCATGTGGAATTTAAGCCAAGCCATTTTGGAATTGTCAATAAATAGGAAAATATTCAAGACAGGAGATCACATAACTTCCTCTGGAGCCCCTCTTGCTTAACTGCTTTGTTATTTGTCTTCAGTTTTCTAGAAATCTCCTAGTAGATAAAATATAAAATGATCTGGTTTAATGTTAGTTATATTCAGGGAAAGAAGTCAAAATCTCAGAACCAAGAAAAAAGGCAAATGGGAGCTTAACTTCCAGCCCTTAAGGGTTGAAATCAACTTGAAATACAGCCAGTTTTAAAGATTCATGAAGTAGCTTCCATATTAACTCTGCATGTCACCTTACCCATTTTGTGCTTCCCCATCTCTGCTTTCTTCTTGTATTTCAAAACTAGATTAAGAATTTTTGTAGCAAGCACTTGTATGAATAGATGAACTGTATGTGGAAGAAGCCATGGATGTATAAAATAGCTCTTAAAACTGCCTCGATACATGGTGTGGTTAGACATAAAAATTAAAGACAAGTAGAAGAAACCAATTATCTTATTTGGCAGGAGAAATCCCAGATGTTACTTGTAAGGACGGTAGGTAAAACACTGTAAAAACAAATGTTCCTTTGTTGCTTTTTGTATAAATACATTTCTAAGCTCTTATCCCCACAGCAGTGCAGATACTAACACATCCTTGTGACAGAGTCTGTGTTCATTGCAAACTTGAGGCATACAAGAGCAAAATGTGTATTTTGAGTAGGACAGGAAAAGTGCACAAGAAACAACCACATGATGGGGTTTTGATTAGAACTGTTGTGTTTTGTAATATGAATCATTTTGATTTGACCCTGAACATATGGGTAGCAGGAACTCCCCTTCACCCACCAGGGAGTAATGTCAGTTGGACTTTTTCTGCTTGCAGTTTAAAACCCAAATGCTGTTAATTTCAATCTAGGAGAGGCATGGTAAAAGGCTGCCAAATATGCATTGGAGATCCTTCAAAAATAAATGGTTGTCATCTTTCCAGAGAGCTGAGAAGAGCTGTATGCTCTGTGCTCTACTGCTTTAGATATTTAAGTCCTTGGCTTGTGTAGGAAATTGGAACATTTCAATTCAAATGTGTGGCCAACTGTGCTCTGGGATTTTAATGTTTCCCATTTAATGAAGTATTCACTTTTCTTTGACATCTAGGCAAAAATGCCTCTAGAACTTGTTAGAATTGAATACGAATTGTAAAGAGTTTACCAGTTTCAGAAGTTCTTTTCATTAAGCTGATTTCAAGATTACACTGAGGCTTCTTTCTCTTCTGTTGTGATGATGTTGGTTTTGAGTTAGGAGGAGGTCCGGGTGTTCATCCATCCTGTATTCATGGCCTTTCACTCATACAAATTAAATGGGACTGTGAAAATGGCCAGTTGTTCATATTTTTCATTAAATTGAAGGGGGGTGTGGTTTAAAGCATCTGGTATAACACCATTCTGAGTGAACAAATGGGCACTTGCGCTTCCTGAAGGGCAGGGCTGTTGTCCTTGTGGAGTTTTTGCTTTTCCCTGATTTTCTGTTAGTCTCTTGTGTTGCCACGCTTTTTCTTTCTTCATATATCCCATAAGCTGCCATCCATAATGCTGTTAGTGTGCTAGAATATATTTCTTAAGATTTGTCTGCCTTTTCTGGTTACATACAGTGCTCCATATAGGAACACAAGCTCTTGCTAGGGAGGTTCCTCAGATTGCAGTGCCTCCATTGTGCCGCGTGTTCAGTTTTCTTGAGCATCACTCTTCAGAAGCCTCTCTGAGAGGTATTAACCTCATTTCACTTGATGGGAAACGGAGGCAAAAAAAGGTGAAGTGTTTTGGCAAAGGCACAGCTGAGACTACAACCAGAACTCCTGACTCCCAGACCAGTGCTTTAGATGTGGCAGTTCTCTCTCAAATACTAAATTGCAGTGCAGCATATTTATCCTCTAAAGCAAATTTTAAAAAGCCCAAGCTCTTTTCTGTAAGAAACAGAAGTCTGTTCCTAATCAAAGTACACTCCTGTGCATAAAACCCACCTTGACAATATTGCTTTTGTTTAGATTAGGAACCATTTCATAGCCAGGTTGTCTCCTCAATTGGCAATAAGTGGTTGTGCGAGAGGAGAATGCTTTTTCACAGAACTCTACTCACTGACATGTAATTGGGTTTCTTGTTCTTTGTAGGTGATCACAGATCTGGAGGAGCAGCTGAACCAGCTCAGTGAAGACAATGCAGAACTGAACAATCAGAATTTCTTCCTCTCCAAACAGCTTGATGAGGCCTCAGGGGCCAATGATGAGGTTGTCCAGTTGCGAAGTGAAGTTGACCATCTCCGTCGAGAGATCACTGAGAGAGAAATGCAGCTTACCAGTCAGAAACAAGTAAGGCTTTACAAGTCTGGATCACAATCTCATTGTGATAGCTAGCTAATGATCTGAAAGGCAAAGAAACTCTTCTCAATCTGAAAACCCAGCAGGAATGAATATTCTTCGAGGGGCAATGGCATTTAAGCCTTCCTTCCCAGAGCAGTTGAGTGACTGGGAAGTTTTGGTATTCCTTATTGTATCTTGATGTACTTTTATTTAGACATTTTGCACTCTGGAGGTGTTTTCATTTAGAATTATTCCTTTTAATTTTGTGACCCTGGAAATTTCAAAGTTTACCTAATGAGACAGAACTGACATTAAGGCACTCACAAGTGAATGTATGGAAGCCTTGAAATAAATGGGTTGTGATTTACCAGCTTATGTTTGCTGCCAATTTGCATGTACTGTAATTTAAATGGTAAGGCTGAAGCTTAAAGTGCACGCTTGATGTGGGATGTGAGAATTGATAGGAGGATTTATTTTTAGACTATGGAGGCCTTGAAGACAACATGTACAATGCTGGAAGAGCAAGTAATGGACCTGGAGGCCCTGAATGATGAACTCTTGGAGAAAGAGCGTCAGTGGGAAGCATGGAGAAATGTTCTAGGGGATGAGAAGTCCCAGTTTGAATGTCGAGTTAGAGAGTTGCAGAGGATGCTGGATACTGAGAAACAGAGCAGGTCTCTCTCCCCTCCTCCCCTTTTATTAACTTTTATGAAAATGCTCGATAGAAGCTAGTACAAAAATTATATTTAGAATGAGATATGGGAGTTGGAACTAAATATAAAATCTTGTGAGGTAGTTCTAAAAATGGTTTATTAGTTAATAGTCATTCACCAGTGATATTGTTCCTTTGGTTGCTTTCAAGTGAGCGATTCGTGGGGAGTGGTATTTGTCACTGTATTTTACAAAATGTCCTGGTTTATTATCTTCTACTTTATTATATGGAAAAACAGTGTTTGCTCCTAACTGTTCCTGTGGGGTCTTGACATTTTCAGGCTGTAGTTCTAGCAGGGCTGGAACGGGGTTATATAATGTAAAAGTGTTGCAGCAAACAGTCTGGCTTTCTAAAGTAGCATCTTGAATTTGAGGCAGCCCCCTGAAAGAGGTATTGCTGCCACTGCACTAGGAAGAGGTCAGGCCCAGAAAGGAGTTAGGTAACATTATTTTCCATTTTAATACAGAGTGAGAGCAGATCAGCGTATTACTGAATCTCGCCAGGTGGTAGAACTAGCTGTCAAAGAACACAAGGCAGAGATTCTAGCCCTCCAGCAAGCACTGAAGGAACAAAAACTCAAAGCTGAGAGCCTTTCTGATAAGGTAAGTAACTTTCAGCCCTAGACATTGCTGATCAGGTGAGATACTTTTCTAGAGATATTACTTGCAGAAAAGTGGCCTTGAGCAGCTTTTCCAAGATGTCAGAACAAATTAAAAAGACAGGAGGTCACAGAACAGAATTCTGTCTTCAAGCCAAAGACCTCAGATTTCCTTCAGAAAATGGCTAAAGCAAGAAAACATCCTGTGATGCCCAGAGTGTACAGTGAAGTCCTTCAATAACTTGGTATCTGCATTGGAGCAAGGGCGTACCAAAATGCTGGTTGGTTGGGTTTCCCCCTTAGACCAAATACAGGATAATAGTGTAATTTTTCTTTGTGTGCTTGGTGAAGTTGGATTTTAAGATTGTGGAACACTGCTTGTGAGTGTGCAATATTATTCTGACCACCTATCCCGCCTGCCTAGCTCAATGACCTGGAGAAGAAGCATGCTATGTTGGAGATGAATGCGCGCAGTTTGCAACAGAAGCTGGAGACAGAAAGGGAGCTCAAGCAGAGACTTCTGGAGGAGGTAACCTTGGAAATTCATG
Organism: Psittacus erithacus; assembly: GCA_009867235.2. Classification (NCBI taxonomy): domain Eukaryota; kingdom Metazoa; phylum Chordata; class Aves; order Psittaciformes; family Psittacidae; genus Psittacus; species Psittacus erithacus. The sequence goes on from WYDI02002490.1 coordinate 142,307, forward strand.
TTGTAACTTCAGAAGAAGGTTCCACATCTCAGCAGGGGGGGAGCTGTGAGAATAGCAGTGCTGCACATCCACCCTTTTTCTCTATAACTGGAGACATTAATAAATTGGGGGATTGTTTTTACTTAAAACTTTGCAAAGCGCGTGGCTGTGCGAGGGAGCAGTGAAAGTGGACTGCTCCTCAAGGGAAGGAATGCTGGGAGCAAAGGGAAACAGCAAGTGAGGCAAGGACAGTGACCTTGCAGCCAGTGGGCGCAGTCCCAAGTACCTGACCAAGAAGAGCAGAGCAGGTTTGGTGAAGGTAATCAGACTCAGCCAGCAGCCCACTGATGATTGCAGAAGCCTGTAGTGATGAAGTGCATCATAGGTGAGGTCTGCAAAGCTATGTCCATGCCCAGGTACAGCATTCCTACAACGTAGCTGACCAGACCGAATGTGAGTACCATAGCTTAAAACCAGCTTGGAGCCAATGTGCTGAGCGAGCATGGGTGAAGGCCACCGGTAAGGCTTCTCAGAGCTTGTTATTCATGATGTAGCTTAGTTCATAGAAGTCTGATCCAAGGTTACACACCTGCACCATATCAGTGAGATACTGAATGCAGGCAGCCAGACCTAGGTAGTGAGGGAAGAGGTTGCAGAGGAGGATTTCAGGGAAAGGGTGCTTACAAGTAATTAGGGCAATTAGAGCCTTTTGATGTACTTATGGTACTGACAAGTCATCCCAGAGTTGAGAATCCCATTATGCATCGCAGTGAAATCATTCTAACTCTTGCTCTGTAACACGAGTGTGAATGGTTTTCCTACTCAGGGACTTTCTTATCAAGAAAGTATAAAGCCTGAAAGAATTAGGTGTAGTTTGTCATGTTTTAAATTAGATCTAAGGCAGAAGCTCATCCCTGTGAGGGTGCTGAGGCACTGGCACAGGGTGCCCAGAGAAGCTGTGGTTGCCCCATCCCTGGCAGTGTTCAAGGCCAGCTTGGATGGGGTTTGGAACAAGCTGCTCTAGTGGAAGGTGTCCCTGCCTGTGGCAGGGGCTGGAACTGGATGAGCTTCAAGGTCCCTTCCAACCCAAGCCATTCTATAATTCTGTGTGCCCTTTTCTGTTAATTGGAGACAGACATGTAAACAATTGGACATTATTTTCCTTATGACTATAGAGGAAGGAGTTTATCCTGGCTTATAGGAAAGATTATTTTTTTTAATTACAAAGTCTTGTGATGGCTTCTGGTGATTGTACAGAGCTTGAGAAAACAGCGTCAAGAAATTCTTCATGTATCTGCAGTCTTATTAACAATTGCAAGATTCTAAATGCTTGAAAAAGCAAATAAAGCAAATAAACATGCAGCTGAAAGAAGTGGTGTTGCTACAGATTAAGATAAAATACACAGAAATGCTTGTTTAGTCATAATGCCTTCTGAAAGGAAGGGAAACTTCTAAAATATGTCACTTCCCAGCTTTTAAAGACTTGTCTGTTTACAGACACCTGAGATGATGCCTATTTTACAAAGAATGATAACATTCAATAGCTTTTATTTAAAACCAAGCAAACAACAAAAGTAAAACGCTGGCATTTCTGTTCCTGTTAACAGCAGGCAAAGCTGCAGCAGCAAATGGATCTGCAAAAGAATCACATCTTCCGCTTAACTCAAGGCCTGCAAGAGGCTCTAGATCGAGCAGATCTTCTGAAGACTGAAAGAAGTGACCTGGAATATCAGCTGGAAAACATTCAGGTGAGGGTGAGGAAACTGATGCCAGACTCTGTGCTCCACATCCTAAAACCCTGCTCCCTGTTTCTGGGTTTTTGTAGGACGTGACCCACTTGTTTTCGTGTGACATTTTCCTGACACTGTTTTTAGCTCTTCTGTTCTTGAGTTATCTGTTTATTCTATTAAAATAGAATGTCTAACGTGTGTGTGGTTCCCAGGTTCTCTATTCCCATGAAAAAGTGAAAATGGAGGGCACTATTTCCCAGCAAACCAAACTCATTGATTTCCTGCAAGCAAAGATGGACCAACCAGCGAAAAAGAAAAAGGTGGGTGAAAGAGATTGAAGAGGCACGGTGCAAAAGGATGGGTTCGTGATTAGTTATGTATATTCATAATATAGTGTTGTTTCTTTGTGTAACACAAATGTGCCCTCATTTAAGAGCATTCTGCATTGCTGAATGCAAGCTTTACCAGGCACAATGTGTTCTTTGTGGCTTTTCCAGTGTTTTGTTATTCCTACAATACTTAGGTTACAACCCAGTAGCTACAGCTCAGTGAGGCTGTAGGAATACAGAATGTTAACGATGCTTTGTTTTTAATGGTAAGTATGTATGTGTGTATGGACACATTGTGTTTGTAGAGTGGTTGTCTTGTAGTTAGAACATAGGATTGATTAGTCAGGTGATGTGACTTGTGTCGCATCTTTGTCATGAGCCGTTCTGTCATTTTGATTTAAGTGATTTAATTTTAACTACATATTTTGAGATCCTCTGTTTAGATGCTTTCGGAAACTCAAGGTGTGAGTACTAACAGGTAATGTAAGTCCCTCTTTAAACTAATCCATATCTCAACATTTTCTTTCCAGTGCCAATATGAACTACAAATCCATCCTTATGCATAACAATTGCCATTAGGCCCTCTGGCCGGACTGCCACTAGCTAGTTGCACTTTGCCTAGTTTAAGCCATCTCTTACTAGGAGTTAGGAGTTGTCTGTGTGTTTCTGTTGCTAGGGCCTGTTTAGTCGGCGGAAAGAGGACCCTTCTTTACCCACACAGGTTCCCCTGCAATACAATGAGCTGAAAGTGGCACTGGAGAAGGAGAAGGCTCGTTCTGCTGAGCTGGAAGAGGCTCTACAGAAAACACGCATTGAACTCAGATCTGCTCGTGAAGAAGGTAGGGGTTAACAGAAAAGGTGGATCTGGAAGGAGGCACGCACGTTTTTGGTCTGAAAACGTGCCTTTAGTTGTGTATCACTCTAGCAGTAACATATGTTGTTTAATTCTTGCCTACTGCTGTGAAGGTGCAATAAAGCTACACTTTTATCTGCGGGTTGTAACCGCTGAATGGTTACACAGAACCACTGCTATGAATGAGGGTTTCATATCGGTTGTGTTAACGAGTGGCATCTATCTCATCTATAGCTGCTCATCGGAAGATATCAGACCACCCTCATCCATCTACTCCAGCCACAGCCAGGCAGCAGATCATCATGTCTGCCATAGTCCGCTCACCAGAGCATCAGCCTACTCCCATCAGTTTGCTAGCTCCACCCTCCAGTCGCAGGAAGGAGTCTTCCACGCCAGAGGGTAGGTTTTGGGGGAACTTTCCTGTTACAGTTTTCCTGTCTCCTATTTCAATGCCGTCTCTTTTCTTATTCTTCTTTATATGTTTAATTTCAAAACCAGATTTTTTTCATGCTAGGAATATCAGATGGAACATTTTGCTTTATTTTTTGTTTTAAATTCTCTGTTTGGACTACATGATTTATTTCTTCAGCAGTAATTATTAGCAGCAATTGTTTAAAGAGCGTGTGTTTCTTCAGAGGAGGATATTTTCTGTACTGCTTTCTGCGTTGATCAAAAGGATTCATAGCTATTTCTTTAGCAGTTAGCATCTTTACTTATCTGAACTGTTGATTTGTTCTGCTTAGCAGAATGTTTCTATCAAGACTTTTGGTAAAGGGAAAAGACTTTGGCTAGGCATAAAAGGAAGATACCAGGTCAAAGACAGTATTAATAGCCTGTTAACTAGAAAAAGGGGATACCCTTTGATGTTCTTGAGATAAAGGGGAGAAGGGTCATCACAAAAGTTAAAGGATTGAGGGCTCTGCTCAGCTATTCTTAGATAACCAATATTCCCTGAGACTCAGAACTAAAACCTCCAGCCTTTAGCTGGAAAAAGCCAGAACCCACAAACTGGAGCAGCAAGTGCAGCCAGCTGAGGCAGAGGACACTGTGAGGATGGGTAACACTGGCATGGGAAGATGTCCTCAGGGGCAGGTTGTGGGCAGGGAAGAGAATCATGTTCACCAGTAAAAGACCATGCCTTGGAGGATAAACTATGCTTGGTAGAGATACACTAACAGGGATTGTAGGAATGCTTTAAGATCCGCTGGCACTGATGGTTGGCTGTATGAAGAAGGCCTGCTGTGTGTTGATCACAACAGTATAGGTGTTGAAGAGTTTTTAGCTATAAGCAAAATTGAGAGATTAGTTTAGCACGTTGTGAGAATTGGAGCTGAGTGCAGACTTGAAAGTTAGGTGGTTTGATTGACATAATCTTGCTACACCAAACATTAGCCACTTCAGTTCTACAGTCTGTGCTCAGGCAGCACATTCTGTGCATCTGTACCAGGTCATTACTGAGGTGGTAATGTTGCTTAAGATTTGCAGATTGCAAAGGGAAGGAGTGTCTGTGTTCAGTAGTTTTGATAGAGATAATGCAGTCCCTTTTTATTACCTTGGCCTTAAAATGCCAAAATCTACTCATCCCCATCACAGTGCTCATCCTGACAATAAATCCTGTCCCTTCCAGAGTACAGCCGGCGCCTGAAGGAGCGGATGCACCACAATATCCCACATCGCTTCAACGTGGGGCTAAACATGAGAGCGACGAAATGCGCCGTGTGTCTGGATACTGTGCACTTTGGAAGACAAGCATCTAAATGTCTTGGTAAGAGCAGAGTGTGTGCTCGAGCAGAGTGTCACTGGATGGGAGAATGAAAAAGCAGCAGCCATCCAGAACAGATTTTCAGTGAAAGCTGAAGAAAGATCCAAGTATGAAGACTTTGAAACTAGTTGGTGCAAACATTCTGCATCGGAAAACATCTGATGGTTTAGAGTGGAAGGAGATTCTTTGGAAAGCTGGGGTTTGCGTTAGAACACGAGGCAGCTCTGTCATGAGTTTTTTGTCATATAACAGAAGTTTTCCTCTGTCCTTTTGTCAGAATGCCAGGTGATGTGTCACCCAAAATGCTCAACTTGCTTGCCAGCTACTTGTGGACTGCCAGCAGAATATGCCACGCACTTCTCTGAAGCATTCTGCCGGGATAAAATGAATTCTCCTGGTCTACAGCTGAAGGAGCCAAGCAGCAGTCTACGGCTTGAAGGATGGATGAAGGTGCCAAGGTATAAACATGACTCTTGGTGCCGTATCAGGTGCTGAAATGTTTGGAACTGTTCCTTGTATTATCCTGGCTCTCACAATGGGATAATCAATACATGCCCATTACAATTACTACCACTGAAATGTGTCATTCTAAGAGTTGCATGCTTGTTTCATCCAGGCAGAAAATCCAGTGTAACTTTGTGCTTATTTTCTTTAGGAATAATAAACGTGGGCAGCAGGGCTGGGACAGGAAGTATATTGTCCTGGAAGGAACAAAAGTGCTCATTTATGATGCAGAAGCAAGAGAAGGTAACTTAGCATTTCTAGGAAGAACTTGTTTTTTAATCTTCAGCTATTGTTTGGTGAGCCGAGAGGCTTAAAGGTTGTTCCTGTTTGCTGTGGCCCTATTAATGCAGCTAAATTTTCTCTAATAAGGCAGTGTTGTTTTCCTAGATCCTTAACAGGTTTATCAGCTGGTGTGTTATAATAATCCAGCTGTGAACATGCGGTGTGTTTTCTGTAAACATCCAGTGTGTATCCACTTCAGTTTGCTATCACAGTTATTGCTGCTTACTTGTTCGTTCTTTCCTCATCTGTGTCCCCATTCTCTCTGCAGCTGGACAGAGGCCTCTGGAGGAATTTGAGCTCTGCCTTCCTGACGGCGACGTAACTGTTCACGGAGCTGTAGGAGCCACTGAACTTACCAGTACTGCAAAGACAGGTGAGAATCTGACATAGATGAGGTCAAATGGATTCCATCTGGCTTGCCATCAGTTGGCATTCTGTTTGACTGAACAGAATTTTCTCCCTTTAACTTTCATTCTGTAACTGTGCCATTTTGAGGTTACCTCTACTTGAATTAGGTGAATAGCTCAGTCGTCTAGATTTAGTTACACATGGGCTGTTGCTTCTGTCATGGTAGTTGAACTGTGAATAATATAATCATCAAGCCAAATGGAAGTAAATTTGCAGAGTTTTGTAACGTACTCAAAAGCACTCGGTTCATTTAAATTCCTTCTCTCAATGCTCTCTTTCAAGTGTGAATTGTCATAATTCATACCACCATTGTGCTCTTACCAGAAAGTCATGAATTAGAAATACTGTGGGGTGTGTACAGTCTGTTGTTATGACAAAATGTTGATGTTTTCATTTGTATGTACTGAATAGAACCAATTATAAGTTTATGTATGTCTTGACTTTAACATTAAAGCGTACAGACTGTTAAAAACAAAGGTTTCCATAACCAGATTTTTCTTGAAGAGTACAGGGAAAACTTTAGTCAAGTGGCTGGTTTTGTGGGTGGTTTTCATGCTGAAATGTCTTTCTCTTTTGAATAAAAGGTGAGAAGTTATTTTTATTTAGTAAAGACAGCACTGCATGTATGGGTTGCAAACATCCAGCTGATATTTAGCTTTAAGTAGCTAGCCTGTGCAGGACCTGTAAAGGAGAAACCTATGTATAAATTGCCATGGTAACACGTGATGATAAATACAACTTCTCTCCGATGAGGCTGAAAGGTGTTGATTTTAAGTCCACTGACAATATTCCAAAAACTAATCTAAGTCTTATTCTATCTATATAACATCTCAGATGTGCCATATATCCTAAAATTGGAGTCTCATCCACACACCACTTGCTGGCCTGGTAGAACACTCTACCTGTTAGCACCCAGCTTCCCTGACAAACAGCGCTGGGTCACAGCACTGGAATCAATAGTGGCAGGTGGGAGAGTTTCCAGAGAAAAAGCTGAGGCTGATGCTGTGAGTATAAAAGTTTCATTTAATCATAAAATATTCTGGGAGGGAGCAGAGGTTTGAAAAGTGTTTTGTCGGTATTTGACATTCTGAGGTGTAACTGCAGGTAAGTTGTGACTTCTGCCTGATGACAGGCAACGGGTACCAGGAACTAATTCATTGTATGACTGATGCTTTATATTGCAATACTCTGCTTCAGACTTGGGAGTGTAGTAAGAGGATCCCCAAATTAGATGTCTCTAATTCCAGCAAACAGAAAAAGAAGAGCGAGCAGTCAGGACATGGTTTAAATCCAGTCCCATAATGTACCACATGCAGTGAGCAAACGTCAAACAAAAGGAAGCAAATGCTTCCTCTCCCATTCTTACAGAGTCAGGGGTTTTGTTTCTTGTGGGGGGGAGGTGTGTGTGTGTGTGTTTGAGCTTTATTCCTGGTAAGAAGCAGAGGTTAAGTGGATTTATTTTGGTTTTGAATAGCTTTTTTCATCATTGTTGCACTGATTACTCTCTATTTTCTGATAAAATGAGATTTGATTCTATGGCGTTGCATATAAGCATATTAGCCTTAGGGAAGGGACTATCTGACTAGCAGGAAATCATCTCTTTTCTCATGCTAGCATTCCTTTTGTCTCTGAGAAGAACACATGCTCCCTCCAGCATTTGGACTTCTTTGTTAATCCTTCCCCTAGGAAAATTTTACTGCTCCAGTGCAGCAGATTGGGGGAAATGGAAAGGATAGGGACTGCAATCAGTTCTGTCTGAGGTTAAGTTCATTCTGATTGGTTTCCTAACCATGTTTCAGGCAGATAAAAGTTTCCTAATGCTTTTGTAGGAGGTTTCCTTGCAACATTTAGTTTTCTGAGGAAAAGAAATCTGTGCCAAGCATTTTGCCTGTCTGAAATGATGACCTTACAGTGTTAAATGCTAATAAAGACACCAAGATTAACTCCCAAAAAACACAACTCTTGTGTCATTTGCAGAAATTGCTGGGAAACTCCCTGCTGAAGCTGGAGGGTGAAGACCGCTTGGATATAAATTGCACAATGCCCTTCAGTGACCAGGTAATGCTAATGCTCAGCTGGGCCTTATTGGCTATTTCATTCATGGAAATGGCAGCTCAAGAGCAACATGTGCAGTTACAAACCTGTTTGTCACTTTGTTTTTCTCTTCACTGGTAACCAGGATTGTCCAAGCTTGCTCCTGGAGTGTTCCTTGTTATCCTCATGTAGTGCTGGTTTTTTTCCCTGTTGTCACTGTAGGTAGTACTGGTGGGGGCGGAAGAAGGTCTCTATGCCCTAAATGTACTGAAGAATTCCTTAACGCACATCCCAGGAATGGGTGCTGTCTTCCAAATTCATCTCATCAAGGATCTGGAGAAGCTACTCATGATAGCAGGTAGGGGGCTTTACGTTACCATCTGTCCTGCCGTTAACAGATGGCAATGGCTTTGTGCTGCAGTGCCAAAGGGCCCGGCTTTCCTTTAGATGCAGTACAGCTTTATTCCTGTTTTGATCAGCGTGTTGTCAGGAGTCACTTCCTGTGGTTTACACAGCATTGTCCGGGCCTTTCTTGTAAATGAAGATGTGAATGAAGGCTCAGTTAAACCTCCAAGAGAGGGTGAATTCTCATTTTCTAAAGCTGAGGGAGGGAAGAACTAGAGAAGACATTTTCTGTCATCATTCTGAGTTCAGTTTCAGAAGTGTTGAGTTGATCAGTGAGCGTATCTTCCTCATCACTGCAGAGCCTTTCTTTTAATGTAGTTAATCATTTGAGGACCACGACGTGATAACCATGGCCTAGGGCCAGCAACTGTTAACTTGCTCTAAACGCTAATTCATGTGACAAAACTGGGGACTTCTTTCATGGTTTAAGAACCCCTGATGAAAAGAACACCAGCTTTAATCTCTCCATCTGTGGTTTTCCAGAGATAATCCTTCCCACACTGATGTAGGCATGCTGAACGTTAGGGCGTATCTTCATCTGAAAGCCCAAATTATCAAGTGTCGAAATGACATTTGTAGGGAATGAAAAACAAATCTTTCCTTTTGTTCTGTTTCTTCTGTGTTTTTCCCCTCGTCAAGATTTAAGCTGTCCATGCTTTATTTGTGTCAGAGAAAAGAAGCAACCGGCAAAATGAATCTCTCACAAGTTAGAAGTCAATGTCACTCTGTTGCTCGACTTTGGAGAGGAATTGGGCTTGATCTATAATGCAGTCTGTTAGGGCACTTGGAAATCCCTTGCTGATTCTGGTGGCACAAAGAGGCCAAACCACCTTTTACTTCAAGTTCTGAAGGGTAAAATAGAACTTCCTGGGTAATTCTGAATAGTGTCCTAATGAGGCCATTGCTACTGTCATCATCTGATAACCTTAGCAACACTGATGATCCATGGAGAGAATGGTTGTTCTCCCGGTGGATTTACTGTCTGCTTTTGTAAGTTTTGTTTCACTTTTAATAGGAATAACATGGAATGAAGTCTGCATGGTACATTGTGACTGTTACCACAGTAACAGCCTGTAACCATGAGCTGCTGCTTAGGTAATGGAACAGACTTTTGTAGAGAATAGGGAGTTTTCCTGTGATGAAATGTGGCCATTTTTGTTTTCAGGAGAAGAAAGGGCTCTGTGTCTTGTTGACGTGAAGAAAGTGAAGCAGTCTCTAGCCCAGTCACACCTCCCAGCCCAGCCTGATATCTCACCAAATGTCTTTGAGACTGTCAAAGGATGTCACCTTTTTGCTGCTGGCAAGGTAGGGTACAGCTCTCCTGCCCCCAGGCCACCCTTTACACTACGAGTTCAGTATTAATCAAATCAGCATCTTTATTTCACTGGCAACAAATGCAAGGTCTGTATTCCTGTGTTAAGAGGAGCGTAGGGGCTGAAGAGAGGCTGAGCTGGTGGTGGTAGAGAGGATCTACTGCTAATATGAATAAATTCAGTCAGAAAGAAATGATGCTAGAGCCTGAACTGCTCCATAATAAGAAACACAACACAGCATAGCACAGCTGCCTCCCTACAGCTGACTTCAATTTTGAGATTTATAATCAGTGAATTCTATCCACTGTTTGCTCTGGAATGTCGTGTAACACTTTCCAGGCTGCAAATTTACTTAGGTTTGGGTCACTTGGTAACTCTTTAATATTTACCTAATGGACCATTTAGCCACAGCAGAAATTCTCATCAACAGTTACTCCTGCAGACTGCTACTTCAATGACAAACTGAACAGCGTTCCTTTCAAAGTGATGTTCACGTAACCATTTCAAGGGTTAAAATTGAACCTATTTGGATTTCTTATCCCTTGTAATGAAACATTGTTCATAGCAAACCTTCCAGTTTTTATTAACTGAATCATAGAAGCAGTTCAAATTCCCATTCTTTTTTGAGGATGTGAAGAGGCTTTTCATTATTTCACTAATTCGCAGTAAGTACCCTATTAAAAACCTACCTGCTTATCTCTGCAGAGTTCTTTGTGGTGAAAGGTCCTCACATGCTCAGCATTAGAATTTACTCTATTAGCAACCTGAACTCTGCCTCCAATCTTCTCTACAGGTTGAGAACAGTCTTTGTATCTGCGCAGCCATGCCCAGTAAAGTGGTTGTTCTGCGATACAATGAGAGCTTGAGCAAGTTCTGTATCAGAAAGGTAAGCTTGGTAATTCCCTTAATAATGAGCTCACATAATTCATGTATTGCACTAAGACTTTGCTTTGGAGCAAATGCCTTAAACCTTTTTGCATGCATGAGAACATTTGGTTGCCAGCTAAAATGATAACAAATTGCAACGTGCACTAACTAAAATTGGAGTAGGCAGCAATGTCCTTTAACAAGAGTTGGCATATTTGAAGAGATGCAGAACAGGACTGTGATTTGTTGAAATACTGACTTGACTGTAGTCATACCCTTGCTGGCTACCCAAAAAAAGGCTTTCTTCTTCATTGCCCAGCTGTGTTCCCTCACCTCTGTTGTCTTTGGAGAAGTCCATAACAACTGACTTCTCTCTTCTGTCCAGCTAAGGCAGCAGTGGGTATCTGAATTTGTTTACTGTACTAGTGAAAATCAAAGGGTGTTTGCTACTATCCCATCACAGGGTAGGCAGCTGTTTCCCTTACTTATCCTGATACCTGGGTACCTTCTCCTGGCCAGCAGAGGCAGTGAGATTCAAATCTCACGTGGCTGTGTACACAGGGCCCCTGTCTGCCTCCAGCACCGGCACTGCCCTGGGCTGGAACACGTCTTGCTTCATTCTGTGGAAAGCAGAACTACTGCAGCTCTTTTCAGGCAGCCAACTGCAGGCGGGTAATGCCCCAAGCACCTGACCCACTATTGCTCTTGAAGACAAGTCCAGTCAATTCTCATGAGTAAATTGTATATGCTCATACGCATCCAGAAAGACACCCCAAATGACGGGGATCTCTCCTCAGAACAGAGTTTAAACACGGCCCATCTCAAAATGGGCTGGTACCCAGAAACTCATGTCCTCTCCAGTTCACAAATTAAGGAACGTTCAGGTCAGACTACAGCTCCCTGTGAGCTTCTGCAGGTTACTTTGAAGGCACCGGTTCAATTTACAGCTTGACTGAGGATTTATCCCCACTGAGTGCTGTGCTGGCACTGCAGTAAGGAAGCAGAGCCGGCGCTAACTCAGATGCTGGCCTCCTTGGAAGTAAGGACAATATTTGATGGAGGTCTTGGCACAAACCATGTGGATACCAGCAAACCCGCTGTAGCTGATACCAACTCTTGCTCACAGTGGAGCAGCAGCCAGCAAGAAGCACTGTCCTCTGCTTGTGCTGCCGCTCACCCCACAGTGCTGAGTGCCTTGAGAAGGGCTTACATGCAAAACATGCAATGGCCTGTTTTACAAGGAAGGTTTTCCTTATCCTTACTAAACCAGACAGCTGAATTTGGATCCTAACAAGATGGCAGCAAGCCCAGAATATGCTCTTCCGTTCTGCCAACTAAACTGCCAGATAAACTAGGAATTATGCAAGGAATCTCGTCCTCAGGGGATCTGTGTGTTGCATCAGGCTAATCTGCAGAGCTCTCATAGCTGTTCAGTCACACTGCAGATCTTGGTGGACAGCATCTCTGTGTGTTATATTGCACAAAGAAGGAAGGAAGATTGTGTATGGTTGTCTTCCTTTTGCTTAAGCCATCAAGCTTGTTTCTGCAGTGTTAAAAGTAGGGATGCTTTAGGGATCTGACCCTTTCTTCTGGGAGGAGGGACGTGCGTACTGACAAGGGTTTTGCTCCTGGGTTTATAAAGACTTTGGGACTTGACTGGTGTCAGTCCTGCTGCAGTTGTCTGAGGATCTTCTGCCTGCCTTTCCAGCAGCTGTCCTGATTCCTGTTGACTTCCAGGCCTGGAAGCAATCGTTCCAGCAGAGCTACTCTGGAGCTGGGGCAGTTTTGGGGGATGGACTTCCTAGTGACAAGTCTGTAATTCAACCCTAACTGCTCAGTCCTGGCCTTGTGTCACCTCCAGACACTGTTCAGCCATGCAGTCATCGGCATGGCTGCGACCTGCTGTAAGTAGGGAGCCATTCGCCACTGCTCCAGAAAATTGAGTGGGATATTCTTCCAAAAGGAAGAGGTTCCTGTTAGGGTTAGCATCTGGAATTGAGCTGATTGATAGGCAAGCCTGTATTCAAGCAAGTTTCACTTCCAACATAACAAAACTCTTCTAGCAAGAGTGCTTTTCCGGGTGCTTTTGAGACTGCTCGTTGGTGACTTCGAGGTTGTCATCTCTCCCTTTTATAAAGACAAATGTGGCAACACCTGATCTTCCAGAAAAAGCAAAACCAGAAAACCGTTACTGGGAGCTGATCCCTGTCCATGCTTTCTGCTTTTCCAGGAGATCGAAACCTCTGAGCCTTGCAGCTGCATCCATCTGACCACTTACAGCATCATCATTGGAACCAACAAATTCTATGAGATCGAGATGAAGCAGTACACTCTGGAGGGTAGGAGCTGTTCCTGAGGAACGCACCAGCCGGCTCCACAGCCTCCTCTGGTGGGGCTCTTCTAAAGCACGCTAAGAAAAAAATACTGGTGCCAATCAAGGTGTTTTTCTCTGTTTTCTTTGCAGAGTTTCTGGATAAAAATGACCACACTTTGGCCTCTGCTGTGTTTGCTGCCTCTACCAACAGTTTCCCAGTCAGCATCATCCAAGTGAACCCAACGGGGCAGAGGGAGGAGTATCTGCTCTGTTTCCATGGTATGTGTTCTCTGGTTGTGTAGCTGTTGCACTGCATCTGCTTTCTGGTCATGAACAGCCAGGAGGGACCGGGGTACTGCTGTAAAAGAAAGCCAGAGTTGACTTCCTCGTGCCTGGTAATGATTATTTGTTGTGAATCCAAAAGCCCTGGAGGAGTTGGGGCTGGTGGTTTGAACAGTAAGACACACACGGGGCATTGATGCTAAAATAGACCTGCTGAGGTGCTGTTGGTCACCTTGCATCTGTCTTAAAGGGTCTCTATGCCTGTGGATCATTTGCCATGTGCTGGCTTCTGTGCCTGAATGGAAGGGATTAAAGTCAGTGTTAGATGCTACCAGGTGTTTGGTTATCCTGATAAAATGCTAAGGGGTTCTCAGCCTTTTCCTCTCTCCTCTGCTTTCCATACAGACGGATGGGACTTTTTAACCTCCTGGTGATGAAACAAGAGGGTGTTTGTTATTTTTTTGCACAGCTGCTTTTGGTGGCTCTGTAGGGTAGTGTCAATGCCGGGTTTACTGCCTTTGTCCCTTCCAGCCATAAAGGAACACAGTTCAGGTGTGTGCTCACAACGTGGCATTGCTTTTCTTGGCAGAGTTTGGTGTCTTTGTGGATTCCTATGGAAGACGCAGTAGGACAGACGACCTGAAATGGAATCGCTTGCCCTTAGCTTTTGGTAGGTGTTGAGGGAGATCCTTGTGGCTTATGGAAATCATTGAAACAGGGAAGCATCTTTGTGGGATGGGTATTCCTCACTCAGCACTTCCTCTTCCCTCTCCTAATTCTCCCAGAAACTGTGGAGATTCTCCCACAATTTAAGATCATTACAAACACAAACTGACAGACCCACTGACGCAGGAACAGTTTGAGGAAAACTAAAGCGAAGTTATGTTCCTCAGTGACTGAACCAGCTAATGGGGTCTGTAACAGTGCTTGGAAGTTTCTGCAATAGTCAGGAGCATGGAATGTCAGCCTGGTTCCCTCAGCCCTTTTGCACTACCGAGTGGGATGTTATTCATAGTGTGCTTTTAATGCCTGTTCATGAGTCTTTGGTTGGTAGAGTTCTTGAGATACGGATAGTTTCAAAGCAACAATTCTCTAAGCTTTCATCTCCCTGCTTAGTCATCACATCGTGTCTTATTACAGCAGATCTACTCCCTGGGTTTCCCCAGGGCTGGGCACGCTGCTGTGCTCACTGATGCTTTTGAGAAGGTTTTATTTAATAGAGAAATTGATTTTGTGTTTTTCCTGCCTTTGTGATGCTCCTTCAGCCTACAGGGAGCCCTATCTCTTTGTGACCCACTTCAATTCCCTTGAAGTGATTGAGATCCAGGCACGAGCTTCTCTAGGGTAAGCTGTCCTCTCTTCATTACTTTGACCAGCATGTGCTGCAAGAAAACACAACGTGCCAGGAAAAGGCACCATATTGTCATTGTTAATGCTTTTTCGTGCCCTTTCACTCAGAACTCCTGCACGAGCCCACTTGGAGATCCCAAATCCACGGTACCTTGGGCCTGCAATTTCATCTGGAGCCATCTATTTGGCCTCCTCCTACCAAGACAAATTAAGGGTGATTTGCTGTAAGGGCAATCTAGTGAAGGAGACCAACAATGAGCAGCACCACAGAGGATCTTCTGCTACACGCAGGTACGATAGTCAGTGTGTCCCTCATGAGCAGCTTCAGCTGTAGGTGGCTTTTTCCCCTGGATGCTGTGGAATGCCCGTGTTCCATCCCTAGAGAGAGGGGCTGGCATTGGGCAGTCACTGTAATGCTGGCAAAGAACAAGGAGGGAGTCGCTGATGTCTTAAAATACAGAAGGCAAAGAAAATCAGCTCTGTAGGAGTATGTGGGTAACCTCCACAAACACTGATCTTCAGCTGGTTTATGTTGGGATGTGGCTGTGACCTCAAAGCTTGGTGAGCTTAGATGCTATCAATATGACACAAAACATCGATTGACTGTAACAGTCTCTAAAGCTACAGCCCCTTCTTCTTAAACAACGTAGGGAGACAGTGCTGGGAAGTGGTGATGTGATCTTGTCCTGGTCAGCGTTACAATACTTCTGGGGTTGATGGTGCCACGGTGCATTGGAAACTGAGAAACGGAGGCCTGGAGCTCATCCTAACCTGGCCTGAACAGCCTGGAGCCACTGATGATTTTGTATGGGGAAAAACCAGTCAAATTTCAGTGTATATGGAAAACGAGGCTGTTTTCCATGAGGCTGGAAGTGTATGAGAACAGAGTCCTCTGGCTCGTCACACAGATGTGACCCACACCAGCAATTCACTGAGGCCCCGACCGGTGCAGCCAGTGTGACAGATGCTCAGCTACCAAAGTCTTTGTGCTTTTCATCTTGGCTTAGGGAGGTCTGATGGTTTCACCTGAACACTGCTGGGTGTTTGGGGGGAAAGTTACAGTTCTGCTAACAGAAAATGTAACGTGAGGTTTTTGTTGCTCAGCGGTTCGCGTCTATTTTTGAATGACAGCAGCCCAAACAAGAGGGGTCCTCCCACATACAACGAGCACATAACCAAGCGGGTAGCGTCAAGCCCAGGACCGCCGGAAGGTCTGAGCCACCCTCGAGAACCAAGCACACCCCATCGGTACCGCGAGGGAAGGACGGAGCTGCGGAGGGACAAATCACCTGGGCGACCACTGGAGAGGGAGAAGTCTCCAGGCCGGCTCCTGAGCACCCGCAGAGAGAGGTCCCCAGGGAGACTGTTCGACGAGAGCAGCCGAGGACGGGTGCCTGGGAGTGGTGCCAGAACTCCTCTTGCTCAAGTCAATAAGGTGAGTCAGGAGCCCGGAGAACTTTCCTGTTCCCAGGAAAAGGCATGTGTGCTGCAGGAGGGCTGGTGGTACTGTGAAGTACAAGAGCAAATCCAAATCTCATCCCCTGCCCCTCAACTTCCATTAAAGCAGCACATATGGTGTACTGCACTGCGAACGCCTGCCCTTGTGCCAGTTCTGTAACTGCAAAAGCAGCTTCACTCTGGACCAGGCTGAAGTCCTCCAGATCTGAAAGCAAAGGGGCATTTACTAACAGAAATCAGGATACTGAGAATTTGAAGGGGAACAATGTCAGGAGGACGGAAGGTGGGAGCCTGCTGTGTCCAGAGTGATGCTGACAGTACTTGCCTTTGCCAATGAACTGAACTGTGGCACCTAGAAGGAACCAGGCGCAGAGCCCTCGCGCCGCGGTGGCAGCAGTAGTGAGGTGACACAGTAGTGAGGTGACGCACTGCTGCTGGCACCGGTGCCTGTGTGACAAGAATACGTGTGACTCATTCACTGTCACTTTATTTCCCTGCCAGGTCTGGGACCAGTCTTCAGTGTAAGCCTCAGCCAGACAAAGTTCCTCATCTTGACCTGCAGGAAAAAAAGAGGAAATACACTGAGTACATGCACTCCATGTGTCTGCTGCCCAGGCACCAACACAGCATCCCTGGGCCAAAGCTCGCGCTGCATTGGGAGACGTCCGCAGCTCAGTTAATTTCTCTGCACTTTCCTGCACTCCTGTTTTTGCACTTTGTACTCCTGTTACTCTTTCAAGCAGTTCATGAACTTTTTGTATTCACTTCAGTCCCTAGTAGTTCATCAAGGAAATTCAGTGGGACTTGAGTCCCACCCCAGGTCTTTAATGTCGTCAGTGCCCCTTACAGATAATTGATCATAGTTCTGAGACATGCTGGGAATTTCTGATGGCCTGGAAACAGGCCGAGGCGAGTGAGTCCTTCAGTAGAACGTGTCATTGGATATTCCCTACAGAACAAATTACTTCCAATCAGTCTGTTCACCTGCCACTTCTGAAAGTTGTTTTGTTCTCACTACAATCGCTCCAGAGCAGCTCTGATGGGGAGAGGAGAACCCCCTGCGTCCGGCCCTCAGACAAAGTGCATTACCTATCTGCTACTGGGTTGTAAGACTTTATCCAGGTCTTCTGCATGACAGTTCACTGCATGCTGCTGCACCATCACTGGCTGCTCTCTCCTTTTAGGTTGCTTTGCTGAGTAGTGTATTGTACCTCACTTGTAAGTTAACTGAAACCTTTAGATTACGCTGCAAAATAACAGTCAATCACTCTGGAAATTTGGCACCGGAGCGTTACCAAGCCTTATTCTATGACAAGTCACAGTCACCCTGGTGTTCTCAGCCTGCACGGGGTCCCTGCGGAAAGGCTGCTGCAGACCTGGCAGTCACAGGGTCCCGTGGAGAGGAGTGGCCCAGGGCTGGCTCCTCCCGTGACCTGTAACTTGTCGTACAATAAGAAAGAACCACATGTCATGGCACAAGAGGATGCTCACAGCGAACAGCTTTAGCGCCTTTGCTTCTGCGTGTCGGATCTCGAGCCATGTGTTGCTTCCTATTCTCTTTTGCTGTGAACATGAAGCAGAGCGCAATGATTTTCAGAGCAGGTTTTGACCAGTCAGCCTGCAGTAGCGACATTCTGAGCGAACAACCACGTTCTTTACAACTGGAAAGAGCAAAACTGCATCCAGTCTTCCCTTGGTGCCCCACTGATACTTCTGCTAGTCCCTCGCGAGCCTGTGCTAACCCGTTCTAGAACCCCATGAGAAAAGTCCAATGCCTTGTCCGTGTCCTTTGGCGAGTTTCCTGAATATCGTATCCCGTTCTCTTGTCTGTTGGGTTATTTTAGGTCAGAGGATTTGGCAGGAGCCTTGCTGAAAGTTTGTGTCTCCTGGTCTGAATCTTTTGAAAGGTCAGAGATCAGTCTTTAAATCTTTGCATCTCATGGAAGATCTTCAAGACCTCAGAAATGGGCTTGTTGAGTCCCGGAAGTGTATATCTTGTGTCTTGTTCGTGACATGCTTCCTGCTATAGAAATAGCTCAAAGGACTGTACATATTTACAAGAATCTTTATATTCGTAACAAAAGGGAATTGAATTGGTTTCTACTTTTTTATTGTAAACTGTGTGTTTTTCAACACTAGCTTTTTGTTTTACCGGTGGTTGTGGACAGCCATCTTCAGACACTGGAGGGGCCTCAGCTTAGTCCTCCTCGCTCCCATGAAGAACTATTGTAACATTAACTTGCAATTGAAGCTTGTTAGCATAAATGAGGTTTTAGGTCTCTAAAAGTACAGGATTTTTCTGCATTACCTTTTTATTATCGACAAGGGAGGGAACCGGAGGGACAGTTCAAAGCTCCACCTGGAACGTATTGAACTTTGTTGTTGAACGATAACCAAATAAAACAAATAACTATCTCGACTGGCATGGTGAAATGACCGCTTCCTTCTCTGCAGAGTGACACTGCCCCTCGTCCCGCTGCCCCAGCGTCAGAGGCTGTGTAATCTATAGGCGTCAGCGCTTACCAAAGAGCTCACCTGATGGTATTTAGCATTGAGTAGTTGTAATTCCCTGACCAAGTAGCGTAAGTGGCTTCACAAACACAAAGCATGTTCATAGGAACTCAGAACAGGTGGATTTGACCAAGTATTTCACTAGAAGCAGCAGTTGGCTGCAGACATCTACAGCTAAATCCTGCCCTCGCCTACTGAACTCCTGATAGGGGTAGAGTTAAGAACCGTGTGAGTATCTGGGAAAACAATCCTGCCCTCCTAAATGACCCACACACCTTGAGCTGGAAAAAACCATCTTAATGAACCACAGTGTGATCTACTGCCAGGTTTGGGGTTTATCCCAGCAGTGTACTGGTAGCAAAGCGGGTGGAGACAGCTCCTCATCCCACCGCTGCGATACGCTGGTGCTTTAAGGCCTAATAGCTGCAACTTAAAAACCATTCACGAATGAAGTCAGACTGAGTACAACCTGCAGTTACTGTACATCTGAACTTCCACCTGCTGGGAAAACTTGCTAGATCAGACTTAAATGTAAATACATCTATTTTTAACTGAACCAGTTTTTACAGGGTCTGAAGTATTCTTTCACAGGAAGAGGTTTTTAATATTCACACTGCTGCCTACAGTAACTTCATTTGTCCTCCTACCATTCGTGGCTTTGGGTCTGTGCACACAACCACCCCTTGCCCCAGGGAAGGGCTGTTGGAGAGGGCCTGGGGGTGGGTTACTAACAACACCTTACAGTCTGGTCTACATGACACCCTTCATAACAATGCTCTACATAGACCCCAAGCTGCTTGATTTATCTATTGTGCCTACTATCTGATGTATATGATGAAATGCTAACTTGTTAAATGTTCCTTTCTTTTACTGTGCACAAAGAATAGTTATTTAAAGCTCATTGTTGCAGTCCTATGATGCATGATCAGAATTGTAACACAACTAAAATAATCCAGAAACTGGTGGAGTAAAACACAATTATTTATCGAGCCTTTTGATTACCAGGAACCCTGCACAAATCCCTGTCAGCCTGACCACTGCACCTCAGGGGGCCGGGGAGGGCAGGGAGCTCCTGGTGCTGGAGTCTCTGCAGCTACCTTAAAACCGTGCTCTCCTAGCAACAGCCAGGAATAACCTCCACACCACATACTGCGGGCTGAGGGTGGGGAATGGAAACGAGCTAATGCATCCAGCTCCTCAGCCAGCTTTTGCCTCTGGAGGGATTCGATTCACCCCGGTTCAGTAAGGGAACACAATGTGATTAATCCTGATTCATTCACCCCTCATGAAGAAAACAACCCAGCAAATAAATAAGTAAAGACAACCCCCCCCATCCCTCCCAAACCAACCCCACAGTGAAAACCAGATCCCCCCCAGCCACAGGCCAAGGGGGCTCTGCCATACCTGGAGCAGGGGATGTCTCCTGGAAAGGTCAGTGGAGGCCTCAGGGATTGGCCTGTCGGCAGCTGCTCTCCCTCATCCCAACGAGCAGGGAATGGTGATGGATCACGAGGCTTCAGGCGCTGTGCGGGGCCTGGGCCCTCACCCTGGCTCCTGGGCGCAGCCTTTGGGCTGCTACAGCATGGCCCAAGTGCTCAGCACTGAGCCAAGCTCTAGGCTGCACAGTGAATAAACAGCAAACGCTGGCTGTAAAGTAATTGATTGTGTCCATGTTCCATCATGCCAGCGCTGAGGAAAAGCCTGGAGTGAGTCCTGCATGTATGTGATTGGGAACAAATCCACAAAGCTCAGCAAGAGCTAATGAGACTGAGTCCATAAATACCGTTCCATCTCACAAATTGCCCCTTCCAGGCTGGGCTTCATTTCGCAAAGTTTCAGCTGCTTCAGTCTTTGACACATGAAATATCTGTTTTGAAACTAAAACAAACCACCAGAGCCAAAGAAACCAACCAGAATCATCAGGCTGCCTCCAAGCTCCTCTTTTCTCCTAACAAAAAGACTAATTCTAGGTCATTCCATTAAGAAACTTGTGGTGCCATTTCCCTGCTGGCACTGAAAGCATCCAGGACTCTCCACACCACCCGTCTGCCAATACACCCTCCCTCTACTTCCCTTTGAACACAGCTGAAACAGATTCCCTCCAACACCTGCCTCTCCTCTGCTGACCCTCATCCCACCCCACACGCCCTCACCCAATTTGCTTCCACAGCATTTAACTTGTGCTTGGCCCCATGTGGAGCTCTGGACCCACGATGTCTGCCCAAGCACGCCCAACCCGCTGTGCCCGCACCTCTGCTGTGGCAGTGGGCATGAGGGCTCACTTGCTGCTGCTCTCATGGTCAGCTCCATGACAGCTCAGTGCCAGCCCAGCACCGCTTTTATTATGCCAACAGCAAAGCCCCCCACCATGCTGTGCTACAAGACAGGGCACCAGCACACCTTTGCTGATGGCACTGTGGAAGGAGAGGTCAGCATTGAACAATAGCATCATCAGGCAGGGAACGGCCCGGAACAGCTGTGCTCACACAGCATCCACCTCTGCCTTCACCCAGCCGTGTTCCCAGTTTGATTTCAGCACAAGGCACTCCTGTTACATTCGTTAACAGGAGCTGTTCAAACCTGCTCTCCCTGATGTATCTTTCCCTACTGCCCTGACACAACCAGCTCAAGCACAGAGGAACCCCAGTGCCTCCTGCCCATGGCAAGGCACAGAGACCTCCCTGCAGAAGGTGCTGCCTGGCAAATGACAGCCCTGACCAGGCACCCCCAGCGTCACCAGTGCAAATAAACACTACAGCAGCAGCACAACCCACATCCGACATCCAACCTAGACCTGGCAATAAAAGGTCTGCTTGAAGAGTGGATGGAACAAGAAGCAGCTGCCAGGAGGCTGAAGGCCAATTCTGATGGCAGGAGCTTTGTTCTTCCTGTAAACTTTACCTCCCCCTTCTCCTTTACTGATTAACTGCAAACTGACAGTGTTTTAAGCTGCATCTACGAATGAGAAATTGCACAATCCACCAAGGCACAGCACTGCAAACACAGGTTCTAAAGAAACAACAGCTCACGGATGGGGGGATAATAACCAAGCAAGTCACCCACTTTTCTTGAAAACGTTTTATTTGCTTCGAAAGAGGCTGAAAACAAAAGCAATTCCGTGTTCCGGAAATACCAACGCTATCCCTAGCACAGAATGAAGACAGTCTTCAGAGAAAACCATTGCACTAGACCCAGATCTACTCGCCTACTGGAGCTATTGCAGCAGGGTGGCAAACCACCCTGGTTGGTTCTGTGGAACGCTGGCGGCTGCAGCCTTTGTCCCTGCTCAGACTCCTGATTGATCTGTGCAATGTGCTCTTCCCACCGAGGGACGGGGCTGGTTAGGGTTGGCACAGTCACTGGCACTCTCAGGCACCAAAACCAAAGAGAGGGAAGGACGCAGCAGGTCGCCTGGAGCTGGGTGCTCCAGGGCAGGCCCGAGGCACACTGGTGTGCAGTTTTGCATTAGTGTTGCATGTGCTTTGGGATAAAACAGGCTGTCGGTACCCAGTACAGACAACCCGGTGTCACTATCATCATTCAGAAAACAGAAACAGGATTAAAAGCTGCAGGGATCCCCACAGCCCTGGATGCAGAAGCAGCAGGGGTTCTACACCTGTGGTCAACGCTGCAACCTGGAGCAGAGGCCCTGCTTCCCCCTGGGCACAGATGGGCATGGTGCTGCTGCACCCAGCACTGCAACTGCTTACATGGAGGCCCAAGCCTGGGCACTGGGCACAGGTGACTTGCAGTCACCTTGAGGCTCTTTCTGAAGAACTAATCCCTAAACTGAACACACTGATTTCCTCACAGCTACCTGTCCCAGCTTAAGGAAGTCCTCACTAGTGACAGCAAGAGAAACTGGTTTCAAAAAGCAGATTACTGCAATTACATTCAGGTTTATGATTTACAGAAGCATCCAGCCATTAAAAACAATTGTCTTTACCAGAAATTCCACAGGGGAAAAGCTGTATTTCAGTTCTCATGAAGAGAAAAAGTACAGAGCTCAGAAACAGTGCTCCTCCGTCTACCATGCAGTAAAACTGAGCGTGTAGGTGATTGCGTGGCTGACTGTGCCTAGAAAAGGCTGCTACAAAAGGATCATCAATATTCCCACTTCCTTCAGCCACGCAAGTTCCCAACTTGCTACTGCAATTATTGCATGTTTGATGAGTTATGGAAGCAGCAATGGGCTTGCTTCTGCTGAGTGTTGAGCTCAAATGAGATTCCACAAGAATCCCGATTGCTAGGCTTTGGGCTGGCTTGTTTGTTACAGTTCGTTATAGTCTGCCTTGCTCCTAAAGGTCTTTCATCTGTTGCTGCCCTCACATTTTTCAGCCTAATTAAACTGGTGGTTTTTAAATGAGATGACAATGGGCACTGACACCCTTTGCCATCTGTCTAGTTGCCATGAAGCTGCAATCTCTGAGAACTTCCAAGGCATGACTGGGAAAATAAGGCAAATACAGGAGAACCTGGAAGTCTCAGAAACAAGATGAAATCAGAGTTCATTTGCTACAGCACAGAGCAGGAGTACATTTGGTTAAGAGAAGAATTGTTTTTCTGAGACTGCACTGGCCCAGAACAATTGGTCACAAGCTACAGTGATGTTCATATTGGCTTGTACAGCAAAGTGGTGACGTATTTCTTCTTGTAACGATGTGTAGCACTAAGCACCATCACTCCATCCTACAGGAGATGGAAAACAAGTGAGCACATCACATGGTTATCTGAAAACTGCACGTGCAAAGAACACAGCCTGGCCTCTCACCTTGATAGAAAGTGCGTAGAGGTGGTTCAACATGACATGGTTGGGTTCAGGGAGTAGAGCAGGATCACACTGGGAAATGGGGAAATGAGTGTGAAAACAACAGAACTCACAGTTTACTCATCACAGCTGATGGGTACCAAAGACCATCCGTAGCTAGCCATACCCTCACACGCACAACCCTGCTCCTTAGGCTGAGTCCATCAGCAAATGCAAAGTGCCAGCACAATCCAAGACCCCTCCAGGTGAAATCCTCTGCACCTCACTGCCACCATGAAACAGACCTCAATTATTCCTTATGTGCTTCTGACATTTTAATAGTGCTGCAGTGGGAAGATGAAGGTTGCTGGGAGTAAAATAGCAATCGAGTTTTCTTCTCAATTTTGAGGAGAGTCAAGCAGGAAAACAGATTTACTTCAGATGAATCCATCTGGACATACGCAGCCCAGAATTTACCATCGTGGCACCTATTCTAAGGGTTTTCCTAAACTGTCCCCTGTCTGTACCCAGGGGTTTTCCCCATCTGTTCACACCCTCAAGGCCATTATTCATCAAACAAATGTACTCACAGAAATGCCTGTGTCCTTATTCAGGATGACCTGCAGCAGGTGAGGGGGAAGAATAGGTGGTGATTTAAAGCGCTCCTCTGCCTTACAAACATAGGGCTCCTGGTGATATGGTCCTGGGGGTGAACTTGACAACTCTGCCAAAGAGATGTTACATATTTATCCTTAAATAGTCTGTGAGAATATCTGCACTTTATAGGTATTTTTTACCAGTACTCCAAATTGATTTTCACATCCAGGAATACGCAGACAGAAGAAATCAATGGCATGTAAATAAAAGAACTGAAGCAGCTGATGCAGTCACTGCCCAAGAAGTGACTTAAGATGTCCAAAGTCTGTCTGACTTGAAACTAGCTGAGAAGGTTTGAGAGGCTGAGTTTGGAGGGATCTACTACACTCCAGAACTGCACTGTCATTTCTGCCCAGCACTGCTCCAGTAAACACTTACTATTAAAGTGCTGCTCTACAATGTTCCCTCCAAGGAAAGTACCAGAAACATGGTACGCAGCTGTAAAAGGCAAGTATTATTCCTATGCAGGGACAGAGGAACAGAAAAAGACTGTCGGAGTCTGCATCAGTGTAAGGAAAAGCTGTTACACCACACTGCAGGGAAGCATCTACCAGAATCTCCTCCTGGCTCCCTGCAGTGTCCAAGTCTCACAAACCACATTTTTTCTCCAAAAAGCCTTTGTCCAGGGCAAAGCTGTACAGAGCAATGATCAACCAAATGCACCCTCTGCCTCAGATTCACAGGACAGGGCTTCTGAAAGAGGTGCTACTACATCTAAGATACTACTTCAATCATGCCTCCATCCCTGCAAAGGTCTACAAAGAACAGGCAGCAAAGCTGATTTCAGAGATGACTCAAGCTATATCTTCTCTCTCTTCTGTTACACTGGAATATGAAACTTAAGACAAAAATAGCATTCTTAAATGATTTCAGGATATACATAATTCATACTAAACTGTGAGACTACGATATATTCCTGACCCTCTGTTAGCACTGCAAAGATGCACCTAATGCCTACCACTTAATGTGCAACTTCTGACCTCCCCAGTCCACCTCCTTAGCAGAGGAAGATGGAATTAGGAGCAGTGCAGACCGTCCACATCAGTTTGATGTTGTAAGACTGATCCACCAATCCACTGACTTCACATCACACAGGCAAACAAACAGCTGTTAAACACCCATGACTTCCTCCTAACCATATCTACAGTACAGTGACCTGTGCTACTCTGTCAGAGGCTTTTTCTTCTGTGCACTCCATATTGTTCCTTTGTGCGTCTGTGATCCTGTACATGTCCACAGGGCCTGACAAAAGTGGAGATAAAACTATACTGCAGCTTTAACTCCAGATAAATAGGATGACGAAGTTTTTAACATCTCAAACAAGTGTGATAGAAAATTACCAGTAAGCTCATACCAGACATGTCTGAGCATTTCTGGGAGTCCACCATCAAAGCATCGAATACTTCAAAGTCAGTTTTCTTCACCTGTATGATGTTGTTGACGGTACCCAGCTGGCTGGTTACTACTGGCTGGGAAGAGACAAGATACAAAAGTCAGAATAAAAAGCTTGTGGGACTATCAGATTCCCAAAACTACACAATCAGCACTGCCAAGAATGAGACCTATTGATTTTAAAACATGCCAGTACCAGATACAAAAAGAGCTCAGCATTGCTCAGTTAGTGTGAGGTTAAGAGCAAGGGCACATTTAGGACTGGGGGACTGCATGCCAGTTGAACCTGTGAGGTTCACAGCACTTGATAAATTCTTGGGCTACAGATAAAGCTAGGATGAGGTTTGGGTTAAAGTTAAACAGTGACAACACAAGGAGGTAAGCTTTACCTCTAGCTTTTACAGGGCTTTCAGAGTCAGGCTATGATCTGCATGGCAGAGTACAGTTGGTATTGCTGGTTTACTACTAAAGCTAAGACAGAGGGTTCAAAGAGCTAAATTTACTACAAGGCAAATCCTGCAAGGCTCTACAAGGTTTGCCAAGACAGCAAGAAGAGTGGAGCCATGAGCTGTGAATGGTTAGTTTAGAAGCAGTGAGGGACTGATGGGCAGGCAAGGGTTAAAGCTCACTCTATAGCAAAGGAGGAAGAAAAGACCTGGTAGATTTTGGCACAATTACTGAACTATGAAAACATCTAGAGCAGCAATAGCAACATTCTGGCACAGGGAGCAGGTACAGCATAGAGAGACGTGGGCTGTCAGCAATGCTACAGTGCATTAAAAGACAGTTTGGCATTAGGCAGAAAAGCTCACCATCTCTTATAAACCAACCCCCAAGAGATCTTGTCACTCATTTGTCACATCTCCTGTTCTTTGAGGCTGTCAGTCTGATGACCTCACCTAGCCCAGGATCAGAAATCTCTCATCAACTTCAACAGTCAGTTCCTGTTGTTAACCAAAACCTTCTTTCTGAAGTGGCCAGCTATTAGTAGAGAATCTACCAGTTTCTCATCTTCAGGTGTCTCTGTGAATAAACACAGTGAATCAAAGAAAACGTTACCTCTGAAGGATCATGCGTCCACTGCCCATCCACAAAGAACTTGTATTGGTGCTCCCCTTCTGGCAGATCCAGGATTGCCACGAAGTTATTGTGACTGGAATTGAAGACAAACAATCAGCCCTGAAATACTCTGAGAAGTATACTGATTACAAACTGTGCCAAACACTAACTGACAATACAAGCCTCCTCAACTTACAAAGACTTACGAGAATCCCTGATGGAAGGTAAAAAATTATATTAAGGCTAATGTTAATGAAAATTTCCTCTATGACAGTAAGTCCCCACACATTCAAAATTCGTATCTGCATTCCTGACATCAATTAAGTGAGCTTTTGCAAAGTCATCCTCACATCTTCATGTCGCTTGTCAGTAGGTAAGACCTCATTTTATCTGTGAGACTCCTGTTGATGGAACAACATCAGCTTACTCAGATTTCCTCGCCTTTCAGTATCTGCCATCACAAACTGCATTTCAGAAATGCCTGGAAGGCATATCAAGTATTACTTATCAAGTAAGTAAACAATGAGTAGAAGATGAAAGCAGCTCAATACTTCTGAGTCACTTTGGGGCTGAATAGCTGCTGCTTGGTAATTTTGACACGCCAGTGCTGTGAACTTCCTGATTCTACACAAGTTTTTACCAGCATCTCAAAAAAGCAGGGAAACAGCTCATGCTTTGTGAACAATTCAAACAGGCTATGCAATGCCAGCATCTCTCTTTACTTCTTCTCAGGTGAGGAGTACAAGCATGCCACCACTGAACTGGACTTGAAATTTCAGTCTGAAATAATGAACTCTTCTACTTGACCATATTTGATTCAGTAACATGACTTAATCCAGCCTCTAAGGAGGTCCAGGTATCTCCTTTCCCAGAACTCCTAATCTGACAAGAGACAAACCTTTGGAGGTTTTTTGGTAAAGAGACATTTTTGTCCTTTCAGATTCATTTCACTATTTCCTGCCTCCCAGGCTTCCTACTCAGAGCATGACGGTAATAGGCCTGCTTTCCAGCTCCTCTCTTGGTAATTTATTTCCCATTCTTCATACACAGAACAGCCCCCTCACACCATTCCATTAGGCCACTGTGCTCCTCCCTCAAGTTTCCTAGGAAATTAAGACCCTTCTGCAGCAATGACAATGCAGGCAACCACTCACTGAGATGAGAAATGCCAGAAACCGGCAGGAGACCGATCTTTCGTGGATATGTCACCTTTGATGGACAAGAGGGCTCAGATCAACAGCTGCATTCAGCCCCTCTGCCTCCAAAATTAAGTTTTAAATGTTTGGAAAAAAACCCCAACATTGGTTTACATGAACTACTTAAGTACAGAACTAAGCAGAGCTTCAGAGCTCTCTAGCAGGAAAAAGCACTTGGTGCCTTAACACAGACTTATTCTCTCATTTATGTGATCTACCAGCAGGTGTCCCAGGCTCAGAGTTTTCCTGAGCAGCATTTGGCCCTCTTCAGCTGGGCAAAAGCAGCCAAATATGGCAAAAAAGTACACGTGCCATCAGAGACACTATGCTTAAATCCAACTTTGCCTCCTATGCCTGAACTCTGAGCCCCCAGCAGATTGCACAACAAGGATTGTTTCAGGTCATTCATGCATGGTGCCCAGTGAACACATCACCCCTTCAAAACTGACACAGCCCAACTTTCATCCTGTGCCATCCAAAAATCAAAGTCAGATTCTCATCAAGGGCTTGAGGAGAGAAGCAGGAGAGTGGCAAATCCGAGCACAATACCAATCCACAGCTGACCACCTTTCCCACTTCACTAAGCATTCCTTGTCCCTGTGTAATATCCCTAATAAAGCAGCAGCAGTTTATTACCTCCTTGTCAGAGGAATTTTACTCCAGTTGTTGAAGGACCCAGATAAATAAACTTCTTTCCCTCCTCCAGTCCAACGAAAAACTGTTGGTCGAGCTTGTGTGGGGGTTTTATCATTCACTTCCAGATCCTGTTGCCAAGCTAGGAATTCTTCTTTCTCCAATGGAGCCTAAAAGCACAATGTCTTCATCAAAAGGAATTCTTTCCTGGCAGACTTAGACAATCTCTCAGGTGCAAGTCTACAAGCATTTTTTGGCAGATGGAGATTAGACACTGTGCATTTGTAGATGCTGTTCACAAGTTCAATTGCATTTTAAAGCCTTCAAATTTGCAGAAATGGAAGGCAAAATAATCCCCCTCCCTCCAGCTAAATTAGGTCAGAAAGAAATTACTTGAGCTCACGAAAGTCTTCAAAATCCACAGGTATAAGAACAGGGAGAGAAATAATGAAGAAGAAATACGCTCAAGAAGCATTTGGGTTATACAAATATGGTAGACACAAAATTGTAGTTGGCAGATTATGAGATGTCTATAGGAAACAGCTCCGTCCAACAGTCAAAATCTAAGTGCAATTTTCTGTTAGACGTAATTATGAAGCATGATACACAGCAAGACATCTAATATTGAGTAAAAAAAACCCCCAGTTAACAGAGCTTTTAATATGGAAAATAAGAGACAGGTAAAATATCACTGGTAACTGCAAGAGCATTAAGGATCCAAAGGAAGCTGGAGCACTGCACTTAGAGCTTTGAAGCAGTTACACTTTAGTTTTTCTACAAACAATTCCTGCTGGAACCCATAACATTACACTCATTATACCTGCCTGAACATCAAGGCACCATCTCTCTTTGGCGTGGGATGCAAGGGAGATAGCTTTGTATGTAAACTCAAAGCCAGACAGCATAGTAATGTTAGAAGACAAGAACAAATCAGCAATACCTTCAATTCCTCTGAATGGAACAAGTCTGCATCTTCAGGACTATCCATTAAGATCTTGGGTCTATCGCCCTCTTTTGTACTGATGGCTCCTCCTGAGCTGTCCCCTCGGGATGCCTTATGTCCATGTCGCTCCAGTCCAGCTCGCTCGCTGCTTGTGTTCCCCATTGTGAAGCACCTAAAAGAGCAGGAAAAGCCAGATTAGCACATATGCTTTTGAAGGTATTTGAAGCTAGAACACCTGTGTGCAGGAAAGCAAGCTCATCAGCACACCTGGGCCCTGTTTCTGAATTGAAGAGTCTAAGAAACTTGATTAACCCCAAACGCTGTGCTACA
Source organism: Psittacus erithacus (assembly GCA_009867235.2). Taxonomy (NCBI): domain Eukaryota; kingdom Metazoa; phylum Chordata; class Aves; order Psittaciformes; family Psittacidae; genus Psittacus; species Psittacus erithacus. Next base: position 171,645 of record WYDI02002490.1, read on the forward strand.
GGTCAATGTCCCAGCATCTCTGCAAGACTCAGCCACTCTAAAAGCTGACCAAGCAGCTATGTGTCACTGCAGCACACTATATTGTCTTCCCAAGCAATCTGGCCTCCTGAATATCCATGCACATAACACTCTACCACATCAGCTGAAACATCAGTAGAACTTTTTGCCAGAATGCATCAAAACCAGCCTGCTAGAAATGTGATTTCACTAGAACATAGTCATCTGAGGCTGGCAACCTGCGAAGGATCCCTACAGCCTGCGGCTCACAAGCACAAACAGCATAGTCCTGCTGATGTTCCACTAGAGGCTTCCTCCAGCCTCCACTACTCTGGGAAGGGCAAAGGCTTGCTCTGCAAGGCACACCAATGCTTCTTCCCATCCCACAGCCCATAAGGCCACAGCCACCCGCAGAGGGGATGAGCCTGGCTGTGCATGCCATGTCTTGTCTGAAACACAACTTACACGTGAAGAGCAGCAACTCAGAGGTGGCCTAGGGGCTGTGGGGAGCCACACCGCCAGAACCACTTCAGAGCACCCAGGGAAGGCGCAAGTCAACGCCTGGGATATTGTCCTGTTCACAGACACTGCCAAGTGTACCGCTCCCAGCTTGGCCACAACCCAAAGCCGGTCTCAGCGGGCACGGCTTGTGTAAACAAGCCACAGACGCAGCGCTATCTGCTCCGAGGACTGGCCCGAGGATCCTGACAGGAACTCGGGAGGCCCCAGCGAGCTCTCCGCACGCACCACCGGCTCAGCGCCCGGCAGCCCGCACCGAGCACCCGCAGCCCAGGGGCTCCGGAGCAGCGGCCCCACCATCCCCGCAGCGGCCCGGCCGGGCCGGAACCCGCCTGCCCCTGCCCCGCAGCGCCCGGCACCCACCGCCCGCCTCCGGCCCGCCGCCGGCCCGCACCGCCAACCCGCTTCCGCTTCCGCCGGCCCTCGCTCGCCTGCGCCCCGGGCACAACCCGAGCCCGGCGCGAAGGTTCCGGTGCGGCAGCGGGCTCGGGTGCCGGGTGCCTCAGGGGCGAGGGCAGGCGGGAGGGTGGCGGCTCTGTACCTGCTTTGTCTCCGCTTCACCACCGCAGGGAGGGTTTGGATGTGCTGAGTTGCAGATGAGGGAGCGCCGGGACGCTGGATCTAGGAAACAAACGCATTTCCCGTACATTCCCTCTTTGGGAACGGCGGCCAGAGCCGGCTGGACGGGCGCTGGCGCTTGGGTCAGCTCTTTCAGGCTCTGAAGCCGCACAGGCGGCTCTCCTGCCGCTGAAGCGCGGTTGGAAATCTAAGACCGTAATTGGTAAATGCTCCCCAAGTTAAATTGCACTCATCTGTTACTCCAACATAACTGTCTGAGCATTTCCAATCGCGCTCTCTTATTTTGCCCTTTGCTCTTCAGCTGTTGCCGTCGTTTCTCCTACTTTTCTGACAGCACAAAGCTGCGAGGGCTGCAGGCTCCTGGTCAGCAGTCCTTTTTGCAAGGAAGTGGTTTTTATGTGAAACCTGCCAACAGACAGAGGGATTCCCACCAGATCGAAGCGTATCCTTCTGGCATGGTGTTATGTTATGTTGGGATAGAGAGATTCACTGTGCCTGCCTCCCACACTGTGCTTTGAGGAACAGTTGCTCCAAGGTGCCTTTCACGGAAGGATGCCTCGGCACGGGACAGCCTGACCCAGGGGAACGCGGGTTGGGCAGCTCTGCACCAGCCCCTCCACAAGTCACCCTGCTATAAAATGCAGCTGCTGTTCTGATCTGTCACACAGCTTAGCGCTCCTAAAGCCTTTGTCTCCAAACCTGATTGTTTTGTTCTCCCCAGTTCTTTTTTGGTCACCAGTGATGCACACGCCTCTGCAGGGGGGGTTAGAGATCCACACAACCACGTCTTATGCATCGCTTGCCCAGTAGGTCCCCTGTGATGATATGCACAATGGCATCTTCACTTTGGGGACCACACTCATCTCTTTGCAGTGGTTTTTGTTACTTCTAATAACCACAGAAAGGTAATAAACTGTAGGGCAAGGACTGCTGGTAGCTCACAGGGCTGTGGTGACTAGTCTATGGTAGCTCCAAGCATTATTGAATTGAAGTTCTGGTGCTAAAATAGGATGGTCCCTCCCTACACAGTGGTGAACCATCCACACCAAAGCCTTTGGGAGTTGCTGACCCATGGACGGGCAGAGGCAATGGACATGGGCATCTCAGCCTCTTGGTGGTTGGGCTTTACTGTTATTGCCTTCTCTCTCTTTTCCCCATGACTGCTTCCCTTTCAACCTCAATTCTTGTCTTCCCTCATGGTCAGTAGTGACAGGCGGGGGTAGCACAGTCCTAGAGCAATCAGCCTGAAACTCTTTGGGAGGCACCTGGTGCCAGTGGATTAGGAGGGCTGGATGACATTTACACCATGAACAATGAGATTTACATGGTGGGTTTACCACTGCTGCTTACTAAATCACCACCCTGCCTCCTCACAGGCATTGCAGGATTGTTTTCTCCCATCAGTTTGTGTGGGAGCCCAATTCCCTTACAGCTGTTAATGCAGGAGATGTGGGAAGTGAAAGATGAGCTAGACATGCCACAGGGGCCTGGCAGAGCTCATCCACCTACTGATTTTCTGCAATCCTGAAGTTTTGCTCCTCCCTTTAACAGCATCTGTGACTTTTTGCTTCTTTCCATGCTTTGCAACCTTCCCCTCGTCCTCTCCATCCAGCAGTAGCCTCCACATTCCAAAGGTAGACTGCAAAATACCTTTTCTGCTCCTGCCCCTTCACACGCCTGTCCTAACCTTCTTTTTCTTACTGCCAGATGAGGGTGTAACAGATGGGGAGCTGGTTCACTTCTTCCATCAAGACTTCCAGAAATGTCACAAACGGGGTTCCTGGTTCTTGGTTTACTTCCCTAGTGAGAATGTCAGAGGTGTCACTTGCCATTGAAATAACATATCACAACAACTCTCTCCTTTTCTAAAGTGCTGTATCTCTCAGACAGGGAACACAGCAACAAGCCACTTAGGCTCAGCCCTTGCTAAACACTCCTGACTTTGATACCAGAATAATTTAGCTGCTTTGCTGTGTACATTCCCTTACACTTTTGGGGGATGCCAAAGAATCAAGACTGTAAGCATTTGAATTGAAGAGGAAAAGAATTAGATAGAAATCTCCACATTGATTCTGACACTAACTGCCTGCATCACTTAATCACTTTGGCCTTTAGCTATTAGCTTTCCATCAGCCAGAGAAAGGTGATACTAGGTTGGGTGAACACTGCAAAATCTTTCAAGTGCAAATTCAGGACTGCAGATTGTTTTGTGTTCACAACTGTGCCTGTGTTCACCATCCACACTGCCACTGAACGAATGCTCACCTGAAGTAAATATTAAATTCAGACATCACAAAACCAAATAGGAAATTTTGGCATTAGCAATGACACCAAAAATGTGAGCGCCCCAGGATTTATGGTCGTCTGCTCAGGAAAAGGAAATCGTGTGGTGAATCACAACAGTTTGAACTGCACATGGCAGGCTTGAGGGTAAAAGGGTCAGGTGGAAAATGTAACTGAATAATTTTGAATGAGAAAGTCCCTTGAAAAGAAAGAGCATAGTCTACTTTCAGACTGTCCACAGCCCATAAACCAAGGTAAAATAATTGATTAAATGCTTTATCAGGTGTCATGGCTGTGCCACCTCATAGGGCAATGTGAGGTTTTAAAAGGAGATGCTTGTAGAAGAGCCACATGGTCTCTGTTATTTACCGTGTCACTATCCACAAGCAAAGGTCAGCTCTTTTCTCCTTTACTCACATCTACCTTCCTTGATAAATACGAACTAGACCTGGCCTTACTGTTAAAACGCACAGAGAACATCTTCTTCAGAAATTAATTTTAAGGCATTTTTGTTCTTGGCTCATAAGATCATGAGGATGAGCAGATGTCAGGGTTCTAACCCCCATGACAGAGCACTTTTGGTGTTGTACAGGCAGGGGGTCAAGTGAAGTGACATCTTTACTACTGAGTTATTCTACCCCCTTGGAGATATCGCTTACTGTCTTCTCTTCCCAGAGGGCTCTTTTTTAAAGACAGTAAGGTCAAAATCTCGAGTCAGGAGAGAGCTATGTTAGGGCAATGTATGTCTTTGATTAAGTGGGGTGAAGAATGGCTTTGCAAAACTTTCAAGCTCAAAAAGTTCAAGCTAAATTCTTGCAAGGAAGGAACAGCACTCACCAACCCCTTGTGTTCTAGCCCAATCTCATTTTCTCTGTTTGGATTATCTCCTGGAGTTGGTTAAAATCAAAAGGCAATTAAATCTCCGTTGAATACTGGTTAAGGTGTGTGTACATGAGGCTGCCATGGCTCACCATTACCACGCAGTCTGCCCTTGTTGTGGACTTTCCCCTCCTCTTACTCCAGAGTACATGTTGAAAAAAGAAATGCAGTGGCCTGACGTCTCAGACTGTGCAGTTTAAAGTTCTGATGGATCTGTTGTTATCTGGTAAAGTTCTTTTTCCTTGACATGATGCAAGCTTATTTAGCCAGAGAGAAGTTATTGCAAGTGAAGTGGAAGCTGACTCGGTCCTACAGCCAGATATGACAAAAACACAAGAGCCATCCTCAGTCAGGAGCTGGTAGATCAAATTCAGGCATGCCATAAATCACATTATAAAGGACACACAAGTGCTTCTTGTAGCTTCCGTGCCATGGAGAGTGAGCTAGGGGGTAGCAGCAGCAGAACTTACCCTAGAGATCAAGATAGGATAAATTTAACTGCAGAAACCTTCCAGTTAATTTTTTACTATAACCTTTCTTTCTGCCTTGGGCTCCCAAGTTTGTTCCTCCATTTTTACACTGGCGGAGTGACCTGTTTCCAAACCCCCTCCTTCTTTCAGGTCACTTCTGAATTTAGCCCATTTTGCTAGGCTGCCAGGGCATGATGCAGAGGAAGTTGGGCAGCCTCCTTAAAAGCTCACTCACATTTCAGGGACACATGCCATTGCTGTGCGTGCAGAACATGCCGTTGTGCTTGGGAAGTGGAAAATTGTGAGCACACATAAAAATCACTGGTAGACTACTGCATCCCTTTTCAACTCCTCTACTCCAACATAATACTGCACACCTTCACAGACCTACTAAGTAAAGATGAGGTTGGAGATGGGAGGATAGTAAGAGGAAACCAACATTCAAGTAGTGTTTTCGCCTGAAGGTACTACCTGTGAAAGTCTGAAGGCTGAGCCTCAGAAGAGCTGTGGGTCAGGCAGCAGCTATGCAGACTACTCTGCACAGGCCTTCTGATGTCTCTGACTTTGCCTTGAGGCATCTCCTTCAAAGTCCAAGCAGGATCCACATTTATTCAGCTTCCTTTTAGTTTACCCCATTATCAGGAATGAAGGTTTGGTGATATGGACTCTTCCCTACACAAAACACACCCTATAAAGGCTTCTGAACAGCTATCAGATAAGCAGGATGTGGCTTCCCACCATGGCCCTGAATCAATCCAGTGACTTGCTTTGCATTTAAATGTTACCTGCCTTGGGGAATGCAGTCCTTCAAATAGCATCCTCTTGTGCATGTGTGCACACAATGCACACAAAGTGAAAACTAACTCAGAAGATGACCCAGTCTCTGGTAGCAATCAGACACAACCTATCTCCAAGCAGAGGGGCAGAACACAGTTCACACTGGGAACACATAGCTAAAGATACAGGTACAAAAGCAACAGCTTCTAGAGCCTTGAGCCACACTGTTGGTGGATTATGATTTCAATCACATAAATTGCAGAGCCAGTACCGATCCTGAAGTCACAAGCTGTAAACTCCTGCATGTGCCTGCAGGGGGGCACCCTAAGAATTTCATTTTATATTGTCCCCAGGCTGTTTTTTTCTGTGCAATCTGATGAAGCATACACCACATGTTGTTTAAGTGTCTGGCTGACCCCCTTCACATGGCAGCAAAGAAACTCCACTTATATTTAGAAACCCTCTTCTAGGGTTACATATCAAGATACGTACATGCTGGTGTTACGCAGAATGCAGCTGCCCTGGAAGATGTGGAAGATGCTAACATGATCCAGGAGCTGAGGCCAGCATTTTCAAGTTTCCATCTGTCTCTGCCTGTAATACATGCAGGAAGGAAAAGGGAGCTGGACTTCAGGCATTAGTTGGTGCCTTCAGCATGCAGAAGACTGCCTTAAAAAATGGAAGCCCAGGGCAGCTTTGCGGAAGGAAGACACTGTTCAGCTGCCCAGGACACAGGTGTTGAGTTGAAATGTGTTTTAGTGCTTTCCCCCCCTTATTTCATGAAATAACATAATATATGAAAGCTCTTTTTTTTTGGTTTTTTCCCTTCACCAGAAAATGGCAAGTGCAATGCAAAATAATAATGCACCAGGTCCAAATCTAGATGCATGATGATGAGGGACAATTAATTTCCAGAGCCTGTCATAGTTAATGAAATTTATCATAGAATCATAGAATAGTTTGGCCTGGAAAAGACCTTAAGATCATCCAGTTCCAACCCCCCTGCCATGGGCAGGGACACCTCACATTAAACCATGCCACCCAAGGCTCTGTCCAACCTGACCTTGAACACCACCAGGGATGGAGCATTCACAACTTCCTTAGGCAGCCCGTTCCAGTGCCTCACCACCCTCACAGTAAAGAACTTCTTCCTTATATCCAATCTAAACTTCCCCTATTTAAGTTTGAACCCAAAATTTGCTCATATGCCCCTTAATTCTGCAGCCAAACAACTGCATTCTATCATCCACACCCACTGCTGTCACCAGGGGTCTTGCCGATTTAGGCAGTAAAATGCCATTTAGCTTTCCTGTGTTTGATACCTGACTTTGTATGGGTCTGTCACACCTACCCCAGAACCATTTGGTTGCACAAGGACCATATCCATTTCCAGCACAAGCTGTGTTTGACTGCATTTCTCAAACATGTTTTAAAATTTATGTAAACATAAATAAATGAAGAGAACATATACCAGTACATTAGTAAAGCAAAAATATTACCTATGACATAGAAGCACTAAAGGATTTTAGAGGAATTGCTGCATTTTCCCCTCTCTGTCACATTAAGTGGTTTAATATAAAGCCTTTATTTTTATGCCAATCAATAGCAGTGCAAGGTAGCAACATTTATCTTCAGAAGCACTGAAGATACAATGGTTTAATCCTCAATTATATTGAGAGCGAGACTTCAAAGATATTTATGAGCATCAAGATGCAAGTTAGATTTCCAGTATGGTTTTCAAAAGCATCTGAACAAATCGGGTGTCTAGCTCCTATTGATCTAAATTCTTGTTAGGCACTTTCAAAACACACTTCAAGTTGCCTAGTCCCATTTTCTAGTACCCATCTAACTTTGGAAATGTTTCTCCCCTTTCACCCCGCTAGCTGTGGTTTAGTTTGCAGTACTGGAGTTTAATATTCTGCAGAAGGATGAAGCTTTTTGTACATGCTTTGATTGCTGTCACACAGAAAACTATTACTACAGCAATGCAGTAGTGCTTACTCTGATGCCAGCAATTCAAGATGGTGGAAATGTGACCTCTGTTACCTGCTGAGAGACCTCCTGTGGTGACCTCCTTTGACCACTTTCCTCTCATGGCAGGAAAGACCCAAAGAGACCACCGAGGGACCATGTGGAAAAGGCCTCAATACTTTCTGGATACTATTTTGAAAATGAAGCAAAGAGCCTACCTTGCTGATGTTTTGAGCATTAACTGATCTCTGGTAACTTCTGAATGTCCTATCTCCTCTGCAGGCTGGTTGTGTAGCTGCTCTGATTCACTTTATTTTGAAACTATCCCAGATTAGGAAAAGGGATGTTACTCCTTAAAATAAAAGAGGCAACAAAACTTAGGAAAGACAGTTCCCAGGTACCAGAATGGACATGAATTAAAAGTAATTTTATTCCATTTCTCAATTACAGTTCTATCATATCTGATAATAAGGCAAGCTACTAAAAGTCCCACAAGACATATCAGACCATTGAAATAGTATTCAAAAACCAAAAAGGAGTTCACAAAACAGCCAGATCATCAAAATCAGTGGCAAGATTCCCAGGTGGATAAATCCAGTTAGTGTAAATGCTGAAAAAAATCAACTGATTTCACCAGTGTCTGGGAAGTTTTACACTGGAGTCATTAAGGACAGGCAATGCATCACTGACTTCAATGAAGAACAGAAAGAAAAGCAAAAAAGCACATTAAAAGAATAATATCAAGGCACAGAAAATACATGCTACTTCCAGGCATATGCTGTAACAGGTAAAGGTTTCTAGGGGATTATCTCTTTTTAAGCAGGTAGTTGTACTCCTGCCAGGCATGATTCTTTTCTTACTTGCACCTGGAAAACTCCCATGCATTTCTGGGTAGTCAGTCCAGAGTTATGTTAGTGCAAGAACACGAAATGTAAGCTGGTATAGCTTGCTTGAAGACGTAGTAACAATTAAAGCAAATGGAGCAACAACCACTGAAGATGTAGCCCTATCTTAATGCTCACCAGAGCTTACTCCTTTTAACATGGTGTATTTGTGTGACAAAATGAATATATTCTTTGAAACAGTTTCCAGCAAATAAAAAGCAGATGTCCCATGCTGAATTTTCCTAAGGTATCAAGAAACTGCAGTAATTCAGAGGCCATCAATTCTGTAACCTAAGGCTGTTCACTAAGCAATATCTTAGGATCACCAAGAGTGTAAGGGTACAAGTCTGTCCATCTCTAACTGCATTGATATACAGACTATTCGTAGCAAGATGAGAGGATGGACTAAAGAGAAAAGACATGAACAAAGCAGAACACAATGAAATAATGTGACTTGCCAAAGGAACAATAACAAAGGGATTAAGAACATCTATTTAAAAAGATCCTTTGTCAGATAAAAAAAAAAATAGGAGCTTTTTACATACGTGAAGTTTAAAGATGAAAATATGATCAAGTGCAACTTAATGCAGGACTGGAGCTAAGTCAGGGGAGTTCAACAATGAAAGACAACAAAACAAAACTCAGTCATGAAATACAATATGGGTGCTACGGAAGAAGAGTGTCTCTTAATAATCAAGTGATTGAATCGGTCCCAGGTGATTAAAAATCCAAGGTAAAGACCTAAAAGCTGAGGATGACAGAAGAAAGCAGCCGCTGAGTCGGAGTATGCCCAGGCACTATAAAATCTCACAGCAGGATCAAATCACAAACCCATGGTTATGCCTGTGGTACGTTGAGACTATTTTAAAGTAATGAAAAAATCCTTAATGGCCTGATCCAAAACCCACTAGAGACAATAGGAATTCTACCAGCTTCAGCGGGCTGTGCATCAGATCTTACATTGTGCACTATAAACAGTCTAGATATGTTGGCTTTATCTGGCTAGGGTCAGCCAGGGAACATCATGAATCCAGCATACATTCCATGTAAATGAGAAAGAAAAGGGAATTGTTAGGGCAAGATCTCATTATACATTAGGGTAAAAGAGAAAATGCTGCTTTATACTGAGATTTCTTATAAATAAATAATTGGAAAACCTGGTCATGTCATGCTGATTAACTAGCTGGACTATCAGTTCATCCACCAGCAACATGCCTCTGCAGACTTGTAGGGTCAAATCTAACAGTCTGGAATGGTTTCCTTCTCTTCTTTCTCCCCTCCTGAGATTTACATGATGATATCCTCCATGTGCATTCCCGGTCTTCATATAGCATACTGCAAGGACACAGAAATATATATTTTTAAAGGAGGAAAAGACAGAGAGTTTGCCTTGTGAGTTTAAATTATTAATTTACAGATCTAATGGATACATTATTCCACATTAGTGGCACTTGTTCTCTTAACAAACATCCCTGTAGATTAGTGGTTCAATACCGATTTGAATCAGAGCTAAGTTTCTAATGGCACTAGTCATCTGTCAATCCAAACTGCATTTTTAAGCTGGGTTACCTGAATCAACGCAAGTTAGCATCTTTCATTGCCAGGAAATGGGCTCTTATTTGACAAAGTTTCATGAGGTCAACAGCATCTCTGTTTCCTTGAAGTGGTACATAAACCAGTCAGGCAAGAACAATACTTTCAGCAGTAGTCAACTCAGAAAATACAACAGCAATACATGACAGACATTTTAAAAGGACTGGGTAACCCCTCTTATGAGAAGTTCCCTCAAATTCTTGTGTAGAGGTAGGTCTCAGACATTATCCATGGATGTACTGATCCCACTGGCTTGTCCCTGAATGCTGGGCTGTCTACTAAAGTCCAAGATATCTTCTCCACCAGGAAGCTGCCTTTTAGGGGCTCCTTAAAGAGGAATCTAGGGCATGAGGCATTAAACAGTAAATATATCCTGCATACAGCATTAACTCCTTTGTTGATTGTCTCTTGGATGCTACTCAGGACTCCAGTGGGCAGAATCTATTGTGGGGACATTTCCTCCATTCACAGATGAAAGGTGGTTTGCCTCTGTGCCTCTACATGTGTCTGCCCACTACTCAGCCTCTGCTCTGACAGAGCGTGTTTGATAGAGAAGTGGAGGACTTTAAGCTCTTAGGTTTTTACAAACCCAGTAACAAGAGGTAGAGTACCAAGGAGATGAGCAGTTAGTGTCCCTACTGAGAGAAAAGCAGCAGTATGACCACACTGGCTCGGTGGACACCAAGAATTAATGTGGGTAGAAGACAATAGGAATTCCCTGACCTCAGACTTTGTGCTCTGTCAGTGACTGGCAGGTCAATCCCTGCTGCAAGAGGCAGGTAGTCTTCCTTGACTTTGTTTTTTTTCCCCTATGGTAAGGTACAATGAAAAGGAAAGGTACAATGAACAGGATTGGCAATGTAAAGATCTGGAGGCTGGCTGTGCAATTTCTGTCATCTTACTCAGTTTGCTCTGTGTCTGACAGGCAGTCACTCAGTGAAATGGCTACAAAGGCTTTTGAGAACGTCAGGAAGGGGATGGCAGAGACTGAAAATAATCTGGTATGCCTTTTCCTCCTGAAGAATTCTTTCCAAGAAAAATACATGTATACGTGTCCTTGGTGCACAGTCTAAATGCTTACTCCTTTTCCTTCTACCAGTAGTCACCAAGGTAGCATTACTGCATGTATGCTTGATTTAAGACCGTACTGATGATGAAACAGTACAAGCTAGTACTTCCCTCACAGCCTGGCTGCCTCTGTGCTCCTTCAGAGCCATGCTGACAGGTGGTATTTCTGTGACTTCCTTGGGGTGAAGTTCTAGATCAAGTGAGATTAAAGAAGGGGTCAGAAGTTCATACTCCTCTACAAAAGCATTAAACTATCACAGTGGTTTTATGAAATTCCATAGTCACTGAATACAACTGCACTTCTTACATAAGTTATTGCCAGAAGATAATTCTACCCTGCCTGGGGCACTGGGGTTCAACATAAACAATGAACTTCTGATGTGAAGTTAAGAAGTCTAGCATGCTGGTCCATTGACAGGAGTTTCTTGCGTTCCTTTCCTTCAGTACTTTGGCTACCCTTCCTCATACTAAAGAGCCTCAGTCAGAGCTCTACAGAAAAGACTTCTGTTTTTACTTACTTTACTGAGTAGTTCTCCACATTTCCACTTGACTCACTCCTACTTGCCTAGACTGCAGAGAACCACAAGAGAGGTGTACAAAACCCATGGGCTTTATATGATACGTGTTGCGGCTCAAATAGGAAGCAAAACTCAGGTAAGCTCTAGTTCTGCCCTGAGCAGCGCTGTCAAGCATCACTCAGACACTAGAGATAGTCTAGAAGCATGTGCTGTAAGAAGCTGCATATTGTTTGAGACTAACAACAGGTTATGCAGCAAACCCAGCCATGGAAGAGCAATGCATGATTCCTGTGGTATCATGAAGTTGAATATGACATGTTGAGAACCAGTTAAGAAAAGGGCTTGAGATATTTGGGGTGTCCTTCAGTTAAGGTGGTTCCAGCCCAGGTTCATGTTTCCCTGACTCCTACAAGTGAGTCTCAAATGGAAACCAAAGACACCAAATGTCCTGTGTTATCATAAAGCAAAACAAAACAGACATTGCAATATGTCCCAAAAATTTGGAGTCTGTTTTGAAAACACAGATTGTGAACTACTGGAGAGCCCTCATTCACTGACAAAATCATCAGCTTTTGCTGATCAAAATACTTGGGAAGAGATAGGAAGGCTGACCCCAAAGTTATCCAAGTCAGTGGAAAGAATACTAACAGGCTTCATGAAGGAGCATGGTACTGGGTCAGAGCAAACAGTCATCTTTGCAGCATCCCATCTTTGACAGTGACATGTTACAAATGCCTCAAGGGACTGTATCAGAAAAGGCTTCCTCCAGGAAGACATTTCTCCCTACCAGCTCTGGCAGTCTGAAGCTTAGAAACTTTCCCAGCCTGAGATTATATCTGCATCTTTGAATTTAAGCTGCTTCTTGTAACTTCATTTGTTGCTGTTTCAAGTAATTAGTATTCTTTACATCCACAGCATCTAGAAGGAAGAAGTCCCACAGCTGCACTCTGTGTCACATGGAAAGTACTTCCTTCTCATTTAAAGCTGCTTTTCCTTGGTGCCCCTTCATCACATCCATAACAGACAACAAATAATCACTATTTCACTGCCTTTAACTACAGATTCCTAAGTGTTTCCCAAGCCGAAGAGATTGCGTCTGTTTGTCTGAATAGAAACTTTTGCATACCTTGCAGCCCCCCCTTTATTTTTGGCGTGTGTGGCTTCTTAAGTCAAGGACATCAGACTAAGGCCACATGCAGGCTGTGGCACACAGCTCTGCACTGTTGCAGTTCTTAAGGATGTCTCCTTATGGAGGACATATGCCCCTTTTCTCATGTCAGTTCTTGAGGGACAACATGACTTTGGGCGCATACTCAGGCCTAGACTCAGTGGTGATACAAATAGTGGTTTAAGTTACATCTGAGCAAGCAATGGAAGTGTAATTCAACATTCAGAACTGGCAAATTAGTGCAGGAAAAGCTGACAGGAAAGGGCGAAAGTTACAGAATGGATTACGAATAAATTTGGCCTGGTGTGGAATGAGGGAGAGCTTTGATTCAGCACATATCACAGCTTAGCACTCAGTGATTCCTCAGCATAACAAGGAACACACCAGTTTACACTGATCAAGACAGACAAATTTTATTGCTGGGCTGTTAACTCCAGTAATGCAAGAGACAGCTCCCTCTTGTCTACATGAAGGGTCATGGCTGCACAAGGTAAATGGTTCCCAAGTGTTGGGTGGGCCCTCTTCCAGTCTATATATATGTGTGTGTATCACTGTGTATCTTAATATATGTTTGCTAAAGATAACATGCCAGTGTTACAGACAAATGAAACTCTCCAAGGCAGCAGTAGAAACCCTGAGTAAATCTTCAAAATGAAAAGTCAAAGCTGTTTTTCCATGCAGATGCAGGTGTCACCTGCTGTTACTCCTGTGCTACCATTGCTCTGCAACTAAATACACCAATGAAGGCATGCAAGGAAACTTGGAGCTCAGAGTTAGGAATTATCTGAGAACCAAAGGGGTCTCCCTCTTCCCAAAGTCCACCAGCATTACTGGGGGTATTACTGGGTGTATAATGTCACTGTTTGTTCAAAGCAGGAATTTCTTGCACTTCCTCTCTCTGCAGCATCTACCATTTCTACCCTCAACACCCTTGACTAGATGTTTTTGTCCTAGCTGAGGCATGTGGAGTACCATGGGACCCTTCCTCAGCTCTGCTTAAAGCACAATACTTAACCCCTTTCCCAAGCAAGATGAAATGTGTAGTAGGTTTGGGTACTGGAAAGCCAGAAGAGATGTGGGAACAGAGAACTTTGGTTGGAATTTTTAATAGGCATATAGGTTTTGATACTCAGGCTACCGAAATTCAGCAAGTTAGGCACTGACCTCATTGAACTGGTCTTCTAGAAATACCATTCATAGAGAGGAAATTACTGTCCAGTGAATGCTGAAGGAATCTGCATCCAGAGATGGAGAAGTATTTGAGTGCTCATTCACAGAGCTTGCAATGAGAAATGTTAAAGAGTGGCAAAGAGGGTTTTGAGCCATGAAGTTGTGAGTTTGTATGGAAGTAGACCTAGAAACTGTTGAAGACAGCAAGGGACTGCTTGAGACTGTGCAGCAGTGGTGGTGCTAGGCCACAGGGCACCGTGCCCAAAACTGCTACAGCAACCGTCTGGCATATCAGATGCCTTGACCCAGATGGAGTTTTGGAAGGAGGATGAAGCTGTCCACACTGCAGATGCAGGGAGTGACTGCTGCCTGTCTTTGGGGCTGGGACACTGGTGTCCTCTCTGGTGAGAGCTGTGCTCCGAATGAAGCATTGAGTGCCCAGGGAAAAGGGCTTCAGGAAGATGTGAGCAGACTGCAGGGATCAGGGTGTACAAACAGAAGATCAACAAGGTCTGCACAGAGACTCTGCAGAGGAGAGTGTCTGAGCTCCACAAAGCAAGGATGAACAACTAAAAACTACACTTGAACTAGGGCTGAATGGAGACTTCCAGGATGGGGAAGGCCTGAAGTTTGTGACTTCAGCAGAAGAAGGTTCCTTCTTGTCCTACAGATTCTCCAGGACATTTGTAGCCAGCCCCCTGGGTGAAGGTGAAGAGTTGTTTTGAAGGAGACTTCAGAGCCAGTTGACTCTGAACCAGGTTTCTGTACCAAGAGGAAAAGTTGAGCAACAACTGGTAGAGTTGTTGGTAAACAACTGGTAAAGTTGTGACTTGGTTGTCTCAAGTTTGTTGAATCCCAGAAGTTCAGACATGGCATAAGAACTCCTGAGGCTCATCCAGCCCTCAAACTCATTACACATTGCATCTTTGATACTGTCAGCAGGACCATGAGTAAATCAGAATGAGCTAGTGAAGTTTATCAAAGGGTTTATGAATACTCAAGTAACATTCCCTGTGAGAAGCTCTAGCAGTCATGGGAGAAGATAAAGTACCAGCGCAGATTAGAAATGGGATGGTGGGATGGTAAACAACAAGCTCTAGAGAGAGATATGTAAGAATACGGAATACAAGGGGGTACTCCCAGTGCTAATTTGCAGTGAGAGCTGTTACCCCATGAAGAGGAAAAGGAGCCATAAGGAATGTCATCAAGAGCAACTGGGTAACACGGTAGATGATGAATTTCATGTGGATAAAATATACAATACTGAATCCTGGAAAGGTCAAGCTTTCCATAGATACTGCTGAAGGCTAAACTAACTTTCAGGAAAAAAACAGTCATGTGTAAGTGTCATGGTTTAAGCTCTGCCACACAGCCCTCTCACTCACCGCCCCCCACCTTCCTTCCTCAGCTCCCGGAGGGATGGGGTGGAGAATAAAGAAGAATACAACTCCCACAGGTTGAGATAAGAATAGTCTATTAACTAAGGTGTAACACAAACCACTACTGCTACCACCAATAATAACAATGGCAAGGGAAAAAAACAAGAGAAACCACGGCTCACCACTGGCTGATACCCAGCCCCGCCCCAGCAGTGCTCACCCTTCTGGGAAACTGCCCCCAGTTACATCCTGGACATGACGTGCTGTGGTATGGAATACCTTTTTGGTTAGTTTGGGTCAGGTGTCCTGTCTCTGCTTCCTCCCAGCTTCCCCTCCTCCCTGGCAGAGTATGAGGCTCAGAAAGTCCTTGGTCAGCCTAAACATTCTAAGCAGTAGCTAAAAGCATCAGTATTATCAGCACTGTTCCCAGGCCGAAAGTCACAAACACAGTGCTGCACCAGTTACTAAGAAGGAGAAAAATGGCTGCTACTACTGAACCCAGGACAGTAAGTCATGGAAACCAAAAAAACCTTTTAAAAATCCTTAAAAGACAAAAGAAAAAAACCAAAGTCGTATTACAGTGATTTGCTGCTGCTTACTTTCTTGAGGGTAGGAGAGAGAGACGCTTGCAAATACTAGCTAGATATAAAGTGCTAACTACCACTAATATCTGGGAGTGGGCACAAAGAAGCATGCCCATGTTCAGCACACAGGGTCCTACTGTAGCAGAAGTGAAATGCTGACTACAACTAAATGTATGTAGTGTGCCCTGGTTAATGTTTGTATGCTTGAAGTCACGGCTGTCTGCCAGTTACTGAGCTGCTATCCTTGTCTGAGAAATGATGAGTAAGGTAGCAGAAGCAACCGGAGGAATTTACTGCTGCTGTCAGTTACAAAACTTGGCATGCCCTGCCTGAAGTGGCTTGGTTTTAGATGTGAGGGCTGAGCAAAGTGAACACAAGCTGAACTGAAGAAAGATTCATGCTTGCAAAATGCATGGGAGATGAATGAATATACAGTAAACTTCTGATCCTGCAGCACTAATATCATACAGAAATGGACCCCATCTCCACTAACTTTTCTGTAGTTCAATATGGCATTCTTCTAACCAGCCACTCCATTCCACACTCTGGAGATGTTTGCATTTCAGTGGTGGATGAGGTGATCTCTGTTTATACAGAAGTTCATACAATGCACTGAAAGGCTCTCCAACCAAAACATCCAGTAATAAATGGATTTAAATTAGTTATTTTAATGTGAAATGCACATTACTATGGAGAAAAGAACATACTGTTGCATAATCTTGCTTATTTTATCAATACTCCAATTACTTTTGTCCTTTTTTCCAAACAAGCTTATAATCCATCTGGGTCACCACTGTGCCTAGAGATATGTTTGTTCACTGTTGTTCCAGGTGTAGGAAGGCAAATGACAATCACACAGCACTGAGAGTGAACAACCCTACCCCATAGCAAGCCAAGTCAAAATGACATTTGTGGTCACATTTGATATAGTTAGGGTCACCTTAGCATCAAACAGTAACATAGTAATCAGCTACCACCTTCTCCTTGCAAAGGTAAAAATATATGTTGGACAGACTATGAGCCTGAAAATTAGCACCTGAGGACTCTATTACCTGAAATCTAAGGATCTCCATGCACTTGGTCTTGCAGATGATGAAACTGAAGGGCAGAAGTAAACAAAAAGCAACTTGCCTAAATTGGAAACGCCAGTGGGAGCTGCAGGAGTTTCTAGAAAATCCCTGCTGCTAAGACAGTCACTTGCATTTAACCACAGACAATGGAATTTTCTAAATTGCAAAATAAGTAAAAATCACATTTTAACATTAGTGGATAGTTCTGATAATCTTTAGTTTCTTATTCTGAGGCCTGTGCACAGAGAAGTGTTTGCATTGGAACTAGCATCACTGTGCTTACCGTTGTGAAATGAACTACGCAGTAGATTCCGATGACAACAAGGCCGATGATGATTGACGCAACAGCAACCCAGAGGGCATTGCGACCCAGTCTTTTTGAGCCTTCCATATCTCCTTGATTATAACTGTTTAAAGCCTGGAAAAGAGAAACAGAGTTTGTGACTTTTTTAAATAGAAATCCGTACACAAACCAACGTGACTGCTTTGAACTAACATTAAGTTCTCTGCACGCTGGTCCTGTAGGAACAACTTCAGACAATGGTGATGTGCTTTGTAACATCCACTGCCACCAGCTGGAGGGAAGCGGGGAATCCAGTTTTCTGTTCTGCTCATTTCATCATTCTTATTTTCAGTGGTGAAGCTAGAGTCATATGATGAGTTTTCTTGTACACAACAGCATAAAAGCTGTTAGATCAACTCTAATCCACCTACTTGAATAAATCAGTTTTGTTTATCTCTGGAAGTATTTTTATAGCATATGTGAATTGTTACTTGGCCGCTTCACCAGCAGTGAAATAAACTCTTACACTTTATAGGTCCATAAGCATGAAAGGGAGCGTAATTAGGCTGCGCTTTTACAGAAAGCCTGAGGAAAACTTAAAAAAAGAAAAAAAAAAGCTTACTAATTTCCTATTTTTCCAATGGTTGCTCTTCAAAAGTCTGAAGAATTAACAGGTAGTTTGGTGGTGGTGAATAAAACCCAGGCCAAAACAAACCAAAGAAATACAGATCATCTTAACAAAAGATCCAAGTGCCATCTTCATGGGCTGGAAACTCTCTCTCTTTGAAGTTTTTGAACACACTGATAATTATCATCATCTACATCCTGAGGTATTGCACCCGACATACAGATATTATCTCAACAGACTCGACTTTATCCACCCATGAGTTAGCAGATGTATTATATTCATTACATGCACAGATTGCAAGTCTTTTGTGAGGCGGGCTGCAAGACTTTCTGAATTCATTTTTGGTTCAATCAGACCATATATTGCAAGACGACACTGAATTATTCTACTACACAAGTCTAATGCAGTTTGTAGTAACTTTATCCCAAGAATAAGATATTACCAAAGAATTTTTTAAAATAGTATTATTATTAAGAATTATTTTGTAAGATCAGGAGAGTTTGAGCTTATAAACTGTGACATTGAGTGGAAATTTCTTAATCAGATTGCACTACTGAACTGTTTCAGCAGACTTCCTCAGGGAATCAAGTTAGTCATAAGCTGATTCCCTGAGGACGTTCTTCAGTTCTTTATCATACTGTTCTTCAGTATCTCTGCAGTATTGCAGGAAGTATCCCAGAAACTGGGAATACAGGGGGAGAAATATGGGGACCTGATCAAATTAACTCTTCTGTGCACTAAATAATTCAGATTGCCTTTAGAAAACAACTGGATGAGGTCTTGCCAAGTGCTGTCACGGAAGTGCTTTAGTTACTAGTCGCTTTGTGCAGCAAAGACAGAGCAGCAGCTACTTCAACAGAGTGAAGATCCAAGACTGTGGAGAGCAGGAAAGGAATGAACTTCAGAGGACACCAGGCTTTGCTGCAGAGCCTTTTTTCCCAAGCAGAAAAATAATTAGGGACATTATCTCTGTGTGTTCTCTCAATTAGTGAGCACACACAAGTTAATGGGCTAGATGCATCCTTGTGTTAGCACTGCAGTAAGATCACTCTGCCAAGACAGTCCCAAAGCAATGAAGTCTATATTCCTACAATTGCATCTCATGGATAAGTGCAGGTACTTATTCTCTGGTGTCTAAGAAAGACTGAGCTGCTGATGCACTCTATCCCTTAAAGAGAGCACTGATACATTTCTTCTCTTTCTGGAAGCTTGCATGCCTAAACATTTCTCTATTTTATTTCCTTAGAGAATATTGCTAATTCCTCTGCTCTGCTGTCAGATTTCGTTGAGGTTGTCTACTGGACTTAAATGATATAGTGGGGAAAGAGGGAAGAGATGGAAATGACAGATGGACGCAAACACCTAGTCAAATAGGATGATGTCACCTCTGATTCTTCACCAGCGCGGTCTCCTGTTACAAAGGGTGGCTGGCATAGTTCTTCTCACCTAAGGTACTCCACTGTTCTCAACACTCCTATCTGCAGAAGAGCTTGTTTAGGTTTTTCACAAAATACATTTGGGAAGACCAACAAAAGGAGGATCAGGAGAAACATGGCTTGGCCTTGAGCAGGCTGACTTCTGCCTCTGCCAGCAGCTATGAATGCAACTGTGGTATTAGATGGAAGAGCATCACTGACAGCCCAGCCCCGTACTTTGTTCTCCCCACCCATCACTCACTTTGGGTGACATCTAGAGAATGGTCCTGCAGACACCCTAAACTCGGTTCTCCATATATGCAACCTCAAGACTGACAGAGTTGTAAGCGAGACACAGCAGCACCAGCTTGCAGTTCTGTGCAATTTTACTAATGTATTTAGGAAGCCTGGAGAATGTCCATGTGATTTCTGCAGGTACTACATTAATAATTCACCCTGTGCACTTTAATAAATAATGTCATTTTAATACAAATCCATGATGGAGAGGAGAAAAATGGCATTAAGGATAAAGAGGAGGATTTGGGAGAGACAGGAAGGAGACAAAAGTTTCTTTATTAAGAGGTTAAATTAAATAGCATAACTTAGACAGCAATCAAGAAGAAAAGAGATCTGGGGAGTGGTTGGGGTCTGATGCAAAGCTCTTTGAAATTCATTTACTTCTCTCAGCTTCAGAGGGCCCTTGAATCAAGCATCCAGTTTTCAATGTTAGACATAGGCAACATTAACAGTTAAAGCCTCGAATGTTACATCTGTTTATTTCAAAGGGCTAGGCAATATATACAGGATACAGCATCTGTGTGAGACATTTGGTCTGTCCAACTTTTCAAACCAATTTCAGCCATTTTCAGCCTAATACCATATGATTTCTCAGGTTTCTGCTACCTCATTTACTATGAAGTCATAAGCTAAATTAAAACCACAGTTCTGCAGCTGCTTATTTACTTGAGTAACCTCAGTGACTTCACCAGGTTCACACACATCTATTTATAAAAGATATTCACAGTTCAACAATGAAGCAGCTTCACCTCATATGAACAGAAATTCACTGAATTAGTTACAAACTATTAATCTCTTTTAATGTGCATTTTCTGCTCCACGTTCTCAGAGTGCCATACTTCAGAATACTCTATTACTTCAGAAATGCTCCTCTACATCTCTCACAAACCAGGGCAGAGCAGACTGATGTTCTCTGATCAGCATTCTCCTGGCTTTCTATGAGCCAGACTGTAACAAACCTTATCTAGCTGTGCCTGGAAATGAGACATTCTCTATAGTTCAGACCAAAGGAAAAAGAGACATGCTGGCTCAGTGTGACTCCTCATTTTAAGAGCATCTTACAGAGAAAGAGGGGGACTCAGGGAGCAATTCAGAACCAGGCTTGATCTCTGCTTTTTGGCAAGCAGGGAGGTGATGAGCAGGACACAATGAAAGGGGAATTTGCTCTGCAGGTTGTATAGTGGCATGCAAACAGTGCTGAACTTCTGTGTCTGTTGTTTGCAGAGGAAAAGCTTACCAGTTTGCAGAGGTAAGGGCCATGCAAAAATGCTTAAGAAAAGCACCTGAGCCTTGCTGTTCAATACTCCTGAAGTAGGTACAGGCTGTCCCATACGGTGTCAGGTGTCCAGGGACCTATCAGTTACTGAAGAAAAGCTGCATAAATAATAAACTTTCCAAATAAACTTTCTACCTGAAGAGAAGTATAGCTGTACAGGAACACTGTGGTCACTGTGCTAGTCACTGACCTAACCAAAGCCAACACACTGTACAAGGCTCTTTAGGATCCCAGTTCAAATTGGTGAATGACCTCCTCAGAAAGTAAGTTCCATGACTTCTACCACTGTTGTCTTTGCTTAGGAAAACTAATCTACAGACAAGGCATGGGAATCCAAGGATAACAAATGCAAAGACCTTGTTACTATCCGAGGCAGATGAGCCAAGATTGTCACAGCTTGGCCACATACATTGTTTGAAACGTGCAAATTAAATTAAACAGAAATGTGTCAACATAAAGAGAGAGTTAGGAGCAAACAGGCAGGGAAAAATAACTTTTGAGAGACTATTATGAAGTTGCTACAAATCTAAGGCTCTATAAAATTAGATGATGTCCTACATACACATTTGAAATAGAGGCAACTGAAGATGGCATACTGAGAAAGGCCAAAGTTAGTTCAACTATCAGTCCTTAGTGCTGGCATTAGAAGTATCTGATTGATTTTTCAGAGTTGTCCCAATAGCCTCCCTCTGATTCCATAAGTTGGACACAAACCAACCCAGCTGAGCCAGGTTTCAGATACAGCTGGCAGTTCACTGCTAGCAAAGTGCTTTTTGAGTTCACAACAGGGGGAAAAGACATCACTGCAGATAAGGAGCCACACCATGGGAGTCTGTCTGTCAAGAGCCTCCTGACTGTGGTACCTGCCCCACACTGCTGCTCTGATGCCTGTGGTCTCACCTATGCTAAAAACAATAGGGAAGGTCTGAGTAAGGTACCCCTGGGGCTAAGTGAGTCAAATAATTGTACAGCAGCATTACATAGCAGCTGGAAGCAATAGGAAGCAGAAGAACTGATGGCATCTGGCTGGAGCTGTAGGGGAGTACTAAGTGCTCCTGCAGCCAGGAGTCCTGGCTAGGACCCTGGGGAAAACAGATGTCCATCTGCTAAAAACACCAAGCAATCCTCACACCTGAAAGTGACCAGCAAGAGGGGGTTGCTCTTGTAATGCCAATGCATCAACGCCCTGATGCCATTAAATGTCCATTCTACCAGCTCTTCTCTTACCCCATCACAAAAAATAGGTTTCTTTCACAAAGGAGGTAAGGAACAAGAAAGGTTATTATCACAACAGGGAGCACTTGGGAGAGGTTGATGCTAAAAATATGTTCAAGAAGGTAAGATCTGAAATTATAAGGTTTGTGCGTGTTTGTTAAGGTGAGAAAGACGTGAGGAAACCAGGACTGGAGTTGTAAATGTAGCAGCAGAAGAGACTGAACACAAATCTGTCATTTAATTTGAGGGGTGTTAGAGCCCAGACTC
This sequence comes from Psittacus erithacus, assembly GCA_009867235.2. Classification (NCBI taxonomy): domain Eukaryota; kingdom Metazoa; phylum Chordata; class Aves; order Psittaciformes; family Psittacidae; genus Psittacus; species Psittacus erithacus. The sequence goes on from WYDI02002490.1 coordinate 193,935, forward strand.
TACTTTTAGAGTGAACATTGTCTGAATTGAGAGCACTTAAGGAGGACACGACACAGGCAAAGAAGGTGTTGAACCATAACTTTCTAGGGGCCCATAGAACTTTTCCTTCTAGACCCATTCTAGGAAGTAGAAATTCATAGGCAACTCCACTTTTATGGATCTTTCTCTCTTCTGACACAAGATCCCAAGCAAGCTCTGCAGATTATAAAGGTATCTTCTGCAAGAAAAGCAAATAACTGGCTCTTGTATCTCAGTGTTAAACCTTAACAACTCTAGGAAGCAAGCTGCAAAAGAGGGAGGATGTAGATATACCAGCAGATGCGGAAATAAACTCGGCACAAGTTAAAATGCAGAACCTGGAGTGGAGGTTAATGGAGCAGGTGCAGGTTGCAGCTCTAAAAGGCAGGGGCTCTGGGCTGTGGAAAAGAAGTTGGACATGTTATTTTCAAGCAAAAGGAGAGGGTTTAGATAGGAATATGTTGAAACAAAGGATTCAGGTACAGTGGAGGTTATGGCTTTGGTTTTTGTTTTCTCCCTTTCAGGGAGTGGGCAGCTGAGACCTGCACAGACTGTTTAGCATTCAGGAAGTGCTCTTCCCACCCTGGTTTCTACATATCCCCCAGTGACAGTTACTTAAGCCTGACTCTAAAAGCCTGCATGAACTTCAACTGGGGTGTGGGTGGAGATTTCTCCATATGGGGTGCAAAAATCTTTAGAGGCCAAATTGTGTCCTTGACAGTTAACTTTGTGCAGCCCCAGTGCTTTGGTGAAAGCACTGTCACAGCGAACAGATGCTCACAGCCCCAGATCATCACCTCTCATTACTTTATATAGTGTCCACAGATACAGGATGCTGCATACCAGCAGAACCCAATCTTCCCAAATCAAGAAAAAGAGCATATTCTAAAGTTAACAACAAAGAAAATAAACACAGTGGGGGGAAAAAAAGTCAGCTAATACTTATCTGGTCAAAATAGGTTGTGAAGGTGGAATAGTTCCTTTAAGTGATTTTCAAGCTTAAGCGACGTGATTGTGATCAATCTTACTAGTTTTAGAAAAGTGTGCTTTAGTGTATTTTAGACACTGGGAATTGTTCTTAATCGCAAAAAAGAAAGAATATTTTTACTTACCTTTTCAGCCTGGCTGTCAGAGAAAAGGATGAAAATACACAACATGCTTTAAACCCTTTTCAGCTCCTAAACAACAGAAATACATTGCAGTATTACTGAGAACACTGATCATGTATACTATTAGAAAAGTCTGGATCTGGTTCTGCAACTTCTAATTCAGAGAGGAAGATTCTGTTCTAACAATCTTTCTGAAGTTAATGGGATTGCTGGATTATTAAGGACTATGCAAATCATTATGGGTTGCAGGAGTAAGGCTGTTTTCTCAAGGTACTAACCACTCAATTTTATAAAAGGTTTTGCCACCAACCTACAATTGTAACTGTTGTGTGTTTTATTCTAGCAAAGAGTTTGGATGAGGCTGAAGAACCTGCTTACTGGAAAAAAGGCACTTATATCATATTTGATTAGCTGAAACAGAAACCACATCTTTTCCATTGCAAATCAGATTTCTGTTGCCCAGTTGCTCCTTTTACACACAGATCTGTGTCCAATTCAGTGTGCAAGTTAGTTAATGTAACAAATCCCACTGACTGGGATAAACCTTCCTCCCTAACATAGCCTGATACTGAAAACTTGATTTGAATAGCCTTTTACTCCGCAGTCATCTGCCGCTAGGACGGTTACATGGGCACCCTGACAGCGCCTGCTGATGCTTTCCGGCTCGCTGCCTCACCTACCTTTGTCCACAGGGTCAGGGACAAGCGGTTAAAAGACGGCCGGGTGCCCGTTAGCCTGACGGGTCCTTCAGCCCCGCTTTGCTCCCGCAGGTCCCAGACGGGAGCGTTGCGCTCGGGGAGCCGGAGGTCGCGCCGCCGAACACCCAGCCCCAAGCCGAAAATGGCTCAGGCACCCAGCGGGAGGCTACTCACCATGACGGCGAAGACGAAGGCGACGATGTTGACGGGATAGGCGGGACAGAAGCAGGCGAGGATGCTGAGGAGCAGGTAGCTCTTGGGCCGCTGCTGCGGCGGCCCGTCGGGCAGCTCATCCTCGATGTTGGTCTCGGGGCTGTTCTCCAGAGCCCTCTTGATGTCGGCGCCGGGGGGGAGCGCGGACATGGGGCTGCGGTGCGGTGAGGTGCGGCGCGGCGGGCGGCCGGGAAAGCCCAGCGCCGCGCACCGGGCAGGCGGGACCCGCGGCGCTGAGCCAAGGAGCCGCGCCCGGCAGCGCTGCAGGGCGGGGGGGGTGGGACGGGGACACGGCCCCTCTTAGGCGGAACCTTTCAACCGGGGAGCAAATTCACCGGAGCTGTCGGGGAAAAAAGCCAACAGAAGCCGTCGAGGGTTTGCAGCACCGTCCTGCGACTGCCCCTGCCCGGCGCTGGGAGCCTCCGCCGCCGCTGGCACGGCGGGTCCGGAGCCACATGGCCTTCGGCTGTTCCGGTCCTTCCCGAAACTTGTTAACCGTTTGCAGTTAAACGACTTTAGAGGAGTTTGCATTACCCCCGGGGAAAAGTTCGGTGTGTTCTTAAACCCTCTTTTCTAGTGCCAACGGGTACCATCAGCAAAGGCTTTTCCTTTGAGCTGAGTTGAATTTGTCGCCTCCTAACCCCAGTGACTTGCTAAACTTAGGGAAAACACTGAATATTGGCAGAAAATGACCAACTAAAAGCAGTTTGGTGCTTCAGGCCCAGAGTATTTTCGCCAATTTTAGCAAGTGATTCAGTCCTCACTGAACATCTCTAAGGCGAAATCCACTTTGGGGGCTGCAGGAGGAGAAAATAAATGAATCTGTATTATTTCCCAACCCTCATGTATGGAAAAAAAACCCAGCAAACCCCAACCCCACAAAACAAGCAAATAAAGATCTGCTTCCATCATGGTTTTGAAGGTGCTGAGGAAAAATATGGCAGCCTGCACCTAGAAAGGAATGAGCTCTGTTTCTGCCAAATGGTATTGGAAAAAAGAACTTTATACCTGCATGGAGCTTCAGCAAAATGGAGAGACATCAGGTGAAGGTTGAAGTTGAGATTTTGCACTGCATAGCTGCTCCTGAGAGCATTTTATTAACGGAAGTTACAGAAAACAGCAATGTGTGCTATGAGCTTTATGAATGAGCTCCTTGTGTCACTGGGAGTTTTGCAATTGACCTGAATGGAGCCATGGCTTCCAGTTTCTGGATGTCATCCTACAAGATACAATGCAGTCAACACAGTAAAGACATAAGAAATGCAAGTGCAGTATTTTTGCTTTCATGAATTAATCTCTCTACTGCATGCCTGGAATATAACATGGAATGAGAATCTGCTGAGCTATCAAAATGTCAAAAGGACATAGCCTATGTCTTTAGGAAAGAGTAAGAAATACCAAGTTACATCGTGCTTGCCAATGTATCCATTACTGTTCAGGCACAAGCTCTTTGTAGCTGTAAAACCTCTGATACGTTTGTTCTCAGGAGACTTTAAGCACAGCTACCAGACAAGCTCAAAAAACACAGCTCACATCTCACCACACAATTACTTTGAGAACTGATTTCAGTGGGGATGGAGACCATTGGATGTATCTTCCGCAAGGGATCAGCACCATCCAGGGCCACTCAAGTCTTTAATCCATGAGAATACTTTCAGGGAAACATTGTAGTGCCTTTGTGAGTCTGAGTTTTTCTGCTTGCAGTTGAAACACTGGTAAATAAGAACTTATTATCAGGCATGTGAGTGAGAGCATCCAGCTCACTTAGGGCAGTTTGAGCCATTAATGTTGAACATTAACAGGCACAACAAAAAGCTGCTGCACATCAGTTATATAGAGGAGATTAAATTGCGTGCAAAGATTGGCCAGGGAGACTTGAAACTTGGGTATGAGGAAAGGATGTAGATTTTCCCTAATGTCAGACATTTAGTTTAAGTGCCTTTAGGGGACCTCCAAGAGGGTTATTCAGAGGCTGGTGGAGTTAACCAGTCACATCAGGCCAACAACCTGCACTACTTCTTTCTCAGAGGACCATGAACTGTAGAAGGAATCTGTTAAATTAGACCACGTGAATCCCTTCCCAGGTCTCTCGAACACAGCACAGGCCCAATAGTAGAACTGTACATTTCTAGAAACAGTAAAGTTTAATTGTTCAAATAAGGCTGCTAAGGGATGCTAATGGATTGTAAAGAAAGTAGGAGACAGGAAGTGGCGAGATGTGTGGAGCTACAGAGGATATTATTCAGGGGCAATTTGTTATAATGAGAGTTCATTAAGAGGTTCTTGAGACAAAGAGTTGTGTCACGAGGCAGTTATTGTAGCTGAATCTAGTGGTTTGTTTTATGTAGATCCTTTAAAATCCAAGAGGTATATCCTGTTAGGACAAGAGATTCAATTTTAAATGGCACTGACTTGTAGCCACTTACTGAGGGAAAGGAAAAGAGGGTATTCAAGCCAGTAGTTCGGTTTCACAGATGGCATTGATGGGGGTAGTTATATTTTTGGGAACCTGGGAAAGGTTCTCACCTCAGAGGTAACCCCTGTGCTGAGACGGCTCAGCAGAAAAGCTGTGAAAATGATTTAAGAACATTAACTGAGAGTTTTAAGATGTAGTTCCAGGAACAATCATAAAAATAGCCCTCCAAGAAAATGAGTCAGAGTACCCAATATTCTTGCTTACAGCCTTGTGCTTCAAGCTGAGTCTTGAAAAAGAAACTGATCACTGCACAGAGCAGCGATTTTCCCAGTGATATGAGTAAGGCAAGATGCTGGATAAATTGCTTATCATGATGGGCAAAGCAGACAGGCTAAAGACATGACAGTTTCAAGACAACTTTTAAAGGTCTTCTTTCCCTGATTTCAATCCTATAGCTTGACAATAGGATTTGTTGTAAGGCAGAATATGGTCTCTCCAATACACTTAGCTGTACTGCTGGCTGGTGGGACCTCAAAGGCATGTTCGTAGCTTGCAATGGTTCTGGAGAGAAGCTCCAGTAGCTGCACACACAGGTCAAAGTCCACATAAAGATCAAAATGGTAGTTTAACACTCCAAGGTTGTTTGGGACTAACATATGTGTCCAGACATGATATGAGGAGCTTCCTCACTGGTTCTCCACAGCACTAAGAGAACAGAGTTGCTGCAAATCCTGAGCACTATGAACTCTTCTCAAGTGCAGAGTCACACCAGAAGATGCTGCTGGGCCCTTGCACTGGCCTGAGTGACTGGTCAGTTGGGCTGGGCTTCCCCAGCTCCATGTGAGGTGAGGGAGGCATTTCTGGATCACAGCTCTTGCTGGAACAAAACAGCCTTAACACGGAACTGTGTTTGATTAGTACAGTCAATCCCAATGCAGCAGAACTGGTGATGTTCAAACAAACCTAATTTCAGACCATGCTCTCTGCTGTCCTATTGCAAAAATGAGCATATTGCTTTTTCCCAACTACTCTTAGGAAAAAAGAAAGTAACTGAAATTTTTAAGAGAGTGCAGTATGCCCAGCAGAGGAATGGTAACTTGGTGGTAATGCAAACGGTGTCTTTCTAAACCAAACGACCTGTTATTTCTCAGTATGGTCACACAACTGCCTATCATTGCCTCTCTTTCCAACCCTTCTGGGTTATTAAACAGAGAAAAGGACTATAGAAATAAAGAAGGAGCAACACTTCTATACTTTTCTGCAGAACTGTTGTTCTCTGGCTAGATCATGGACTCAAGCCTTTCCAAATACAGCAGACAAGATGTTCACAGAAACCTTTCCCCATCCAGCCTTAAACACCACTTCTAGGAAAGGAGGTCACAGGAACAGCCCATGGCCGTGTGAGACTCCAGACTGAGTTCTACTCATCTGAAGAAAAACCCACCCAAGCATCTTCCAACATTTAGCTATACTTTATCCTTCCTGAGAGAACAGTAAACCAGGCTGCCTTCTAATCCCAAAGGAAAACTATAAACTGGAAATTAAGTAATGTGATATCTAAAATTCTCATGCTGTATCCATTGCACAGTAATTTAAAATTCTTCATCTATTTCATCACAGTATCTCATGACAATAAACCCACATTTTACAAAGGGAAGAAGGAAGCCCATGGGAATTAAGACTGTGTGTACACAGCAGGGTACTTCTGTCACGTAGCTCAATGCTCTTGACTCTCCTCTGCCCCCAGAAGGTGGGTCACCTGGACATGAGCCACACGAGATCGGATGGAGATCTCCCAGTCTTCCAAACCCAAGTATTTCAGCTTGCATGGAAGTATTCTGCTACAGGGAAGCAGGGAAAACTGATCTGCTCAGTACTGTGGGAGACCTGTACTGTGCTGTGAGAAGTCCTTGTTTTATCTCAGTGTTCCATTTCCCTGCAAATGAGTTCATGTTCTTGGAAGTTTTTCTCCTTGTGACTGTCAAGACAGTCTGTTGTAGCAGTCTTTTAGGAGCACAGAAATGGCAGTTTTGTTTATTTCCAGGACTTCCTGGAAACATTTAAAGACCTGTTAGTGCAGGAATTTGAACAATTTTGCCAACTTGAGTGGTGTCTGAATTAGCAAAGAAGTTGCAAACTGATTTGCACTAGAGACTAACTGAAAATTGCAGGTTTGTTTTCATAAATTCAAGTGTTTCAGGATTATTTAAGCTTGTTTCATATTCTGTTAAGGCATTTGATGCAGAGAATGAATGTAATTAGTTCTCACCCACCCCACAGTCAGTCTAGAATCTCTTCATAGATTTCTCTGGATCAGCTCCAGCTTCCCACAATACAAACAAGAGCAATACACAGGCATGGTTATATATATTGTTCTGCTGCTGGACTAGGTCAGTTCTGTTACTTACAAGCAGGGCAAGGCTTGAATCAAAAAGCTAAAGTCACCCACTAGGGAAAGTTTGGATCTGGATTGTGGGATAAGCTGAATACTAATTGTTGTATAAATAATTAATATACTTAGCACTTTTCCATTGTATAGCATCCCATAGGAACCCTCTCTCCTCTCACAAATGTACACATGTACTCTTCTTTCATTAAGAATTCCCGAATACAGTATTTAGAGCAGTCATGAAATTTGGATCTGACTGACCAATGCCTCTCCAGCTCTATTTCAATGTAATTGCAGTGGCCCAGAGTGCACTGGTGAACATGACCCAGAACTCATTTAACTGTTACATCAGGAGATCATTTAATGGGAGAAAAGAAACTGAGACACTGTTTCTGGGATATGCAACCCACCAGGAAATAGTCTGGATGTGGATGTAAAAGGACATGACTCTTTTTCCTAATTTATACATTACATTTATCACAATTCCAAAGAAAGCTGTTCAAATGAATAAAGTCAATGTTCACTTTTGTCCCGTGATGTCAAACCAAGTTGCAGGACAGATTAAGCTACTGATTGGGTAGACACTAGCACGTCAGACTGATGAATATGCACATACTCTATTTCGGGACAGAACCATGCTACGCTCCATAGCTGTCAAAAATCCAGATGCAATCCTATCACAGAAATAATGCTCCATGGAGGGCTACTTAGAGAACTGAGCTTTAGGCATACACCTTTAGCCGCATGATTTCTCTTAGGACCCTCTGTAGCTAACAGCAAGAGAATTGAGGAGAATTCAGAGTACCTACACCGACTTGTGTGGGCATAGGTGAGCCTGGATTTCTGTGGAGAGGCTTCTTGTTCCCTTTAGCTATAGAGGGGGCTGTAGCTGTAGAGAAAAGATTACCTAGCTAATGTTCCTTGCTTATGACCAAGGAGCCTGATTGCCCATTGTTCATCCCTGTACAGTTTCTATACTGATATTTTTGTTTAGTGTTTCCAGTGTTTTGTTTTTACACTTCATGCATGCGAAAACCTGGTCATTTTCTTGTGGGATTTGGAGAGGGCTTTTAAAAGAGTTGAACAATATTCAGTCTTTGATTATGTCCTGGCTTCTTTTCACAAGCCTGCATAATCAAGTCTGGATTTTCCTCCAAGAGTCAAAGCTTGCGTTTTTGTCATTTTCATCTCAGCCACTTAGATTATATGGGTCACAGTTCTTCCTTTTCTCCTATAACAAATGGAACACTTGGACATTGTAATCTTCCTTCCACACTTTCTGTGTGAAGTTTTCATTGTAGACAATACGTATTTCCTGTAGCTGCAACCTGCCATACTTTGTAAACATGGTTTAAAGAACCAGGTAGGAAACAGCCTCTTAAAGGCAAGTGCTCATTAGAATACCCTGAGAAATGTTCTAATAAACTATGTGTGCAAGACAATGTTTTCATGACTCTTATAGTAAGCTGGCACTAGAAAGAAATTGGATGCTTCAGCTGTCACCCATGATGGGTTCCTTTAAAAATCCACTCCAATTTATAGCACATTGACTAAATCCATCATATATAGTTGGGTGTAATTTATAGTGCAATGTACTAAAATATAGCCACCCTAAAAAAAAGCTGTATGAATCACACAGAAAAGAGACAGCCATTTGCCAGGAATAAAGGAAAGCCATGTCAATAAAGAGGCAAGGCTTTCTCTTTCAACCTTTCACTACTTTAGGGTCTGATCTTGCCCCTGTGAAGCGCACTGCAGAAGCCTAGTTCAACAATGGGAAATCAGAACCTTGAAACCTGACAATGCTAACCAGGACTGACACCACCAAAAATAATGTCATTGTGTGGGGCTGATGCAGTGATCAGTCTAAAGCCAGCAGGAGATTTGTGTAGCTATAGCATGCCAGCTTCTTTGGAGAAAGAATTAGCTTTGAGGTTGCTCTGCTCTGTGCAAGAGCAAGTTCTTTCCTTTCCAGTTGAATACACCCTTTATTTCCCTTCTGGACTGCAGAGTAACATAAGATCTGCCTTTTACTCCTTAAGATAGCACTTTAGGGTGGAAATGGCCACTTACCACAAAGAAGAAGAGAGTCACAGTCAGCTGTGGTAGTATTCTCAAAACATGGGACTTAGTGGCTTTTTTCAAGGGGATGAATATTGCTGTGTCCCTGTCCTTCTGGCATAGCAGCAAAAGAGTATTTCTTGCCTCTCTCTGTTGAAAGGGCTCCTGAATGAACATCCTTTCTGCTTCCTGTTACCCTAATGAATAGATAAATACAACTTCAAACGTGCTACAGTGACACTGGGATGCTGGATTGTTACCAGTCTCAACTTTTCCCTCCTTCTCAAATTTTGTCATAAACCACAAGCAGAATGTAGACCAAAATGCATCTACATCCCATCTTTGACACGACAAGAAATCTCACCAGAGATAGAGAATTAAGGTTTGGGGATCTGAGAATTCTTCCCAGTTGCATTCTTTCTGTCCCATTTTTTTTTTTTCCCTTTGACCATTTTCTTTTGGTGCTTGGTCAACTTTCCAACTGGGAAAGTATATTTTAATATGGCTTTGTGTAGGCTTGCTGCGTTGCAAAAAGTATGGCTACAAACACTCAGTGCCTTGAATAAAAGCTCGAGCTGCTGGTTACAATATCAGCCACCTCGCTTGTCATAACAACCTATTCTGATTTTGCAGTAATTAATACTCAACATGGTAAATAAGAAGCTTTCCATTGACCCTAATAGGAGGAGCTGCATCTAGTCCCAAATATCCTGGGGTTCGTTAGTCTGAGCTTTTATTTTCTGCAGTGCTACAACAGTGATATTTATTGAAAATTAGCAAAAATAATTGCTGCTGTTATTGTGTGAGGCTAAATATAGTTGCGCCTCTAACACGCTGGCATGGTGCTATTAATATACAAGACAGCAGAAGAGAGTGGTGATACATAAAGCTGAAATTCCAATTAGAAAGATGTACCCTGATTTCTGAATACCCCCACAATGACTGCAATGCTTATTTAGAATAGCCTATCTGCAAGACAGAGTTGTTTATTTTATAATCCCTATTTATAAGATGCTCCTTTTTATGTCTAATGTAAACCACAGTGAGAGTATTGTTGGTGTCAGAATAGGATGGTTGGCTTCTTTTCTACCATGGTGAAATTCTTCCTATGAAAAGAAAGTAAAGATGACAATTTCAGAACCATTGTGAAACAGAAGGAAAGGGTGAATGGTCAAAGAGGTAATACTATTTTAATTAATGAGTTTTCCTGTAACACTTGTCAGCCTAATACCTAAGCAATTCTCATGCAACAATAACTTTCTGCCCTGCTACTAGTGACACCCAGGAAATTGTTCTTATTTCAGTTCCACAGAGGTATAAACTGAGGAGGGTGGGGTTTGGATGACACTGGGAATACATCAGGCAGCAGGAAACGGGATCAAGATTCTCTGTGAATTCAGTGTCTGAATCCCACCCACATCTCTCCAGTGCATGAAGCAAGTGATGAACCCAAGCTTGCATGGTTTGTTTTGGCTGATGGAAATTGTGAATGACTGGCCCATTAGCTGAAATTATAAAAGACTGGAACAGAATGGGAGGAAGGATGAACAGACAGAATAGTAATCGAAGCAGGTCTACCACATGCTCTGTTGGCCTTTAATGAATTGCTTGGTTTCTTGATGCATCCATCTCTAATGGGTTACTTTGCACCTACCTGCAAGGATCTACTGAAGCACTGAGTTGGAAATTGTGAGTCTGTTCACAGAAGTATTTGGAAAAATCCAAGATATCTGCAGGGGAAAAAATCCCAAAGTTTACAAGCCCCTTTTATCTAGGTATGGACCTCTAACCTCTTCACATTGTTTCAGTCCTTTACATTGGCAGAAAAACACTTGATTAAGGTTGAGGATCTTGCCTGAGGGCACTGTAATTTTGTTGGGAAGCAGGAAAAGAGAAGCTGCAACTTTGCTCCAGAGGAGCTCTTCTCTATCTCAGAGTAAAAGAAGCAGAAAATTTTTCATTAAAGTGGTGCTGGAGGAGGAGAAAAGATGATCTCTTTTCTTTTTAGAGGAAGAGTCTCTTTTGTTACCTGGTAGCAACAGGAGAGAGAGGAGAGTTATTATCAAATGAAAACATAGATATTTCATAATCCTATAAAAAACATTAGAGACTTCTAACATTCAGCATGGGCATCCTGCTTTGGGAGCTCAAATCGCTGCTCAGGCATTAGCTAACTGTGTTTGACGCAATCATCTCATCTTGCGTGCAGGCAGATGAATTAGGTCCTGTGCTTGGCTGGTGTGAAGTTTTGATATTGGCAGCATGGTTCAAGTACTCCAGCTGACGACAAGCACATTTGTTTCCATTTCTTAATGTAAGGAAAACTCACAACCTTGTTATCTTCAGTTCCATATAGTGAGGAAGGACCAAGAAGAAGGTTTTACCTTGTGTAACCACAGTTCAATGAGGAGCTCCTAAGGTGCTATATTAAGATTTCTGTTTGTTTGCCACAGGGTAACACAAGAGTACTGTCAGTGAAACTTGACTCGGATCATGGTGAAATGATCCCAAAAGAACAGCAGAATTGGGGTTACTCAAAATCCATGGAAGCCTGCAAGGAAGTTAAAAGAAATAGAATACAGTGAACAGTGGAGTTGAGGTCTCACAGATCAGAATAAGAGCTCATCCTGCTCATTTGGCAGAAGCACTGCCACCAATTTCAAACGGCATGAGATCAGTCCTACAGAGTTTTGGAGGGAAGTTTGCTGCTGGATACTAAGATGGAGGGAAAGAAAAGCACAGATCAGGGGAACACATGGCTTCACTACCTGTGCAAATGCTAGCTTATCACCACTGCATGTAGAATGAGAAAAGTGGAAGCACAACAAAACTTTAAGAGCTTACTTTTTTCTGGTGGCTGTAAGTCAAAGGAATCTGTGTTCTTGGCTCTTTTCCTTGAAAAACATTTCTCTTTTGGTAATAAGGCCTTTAATCAATAACATACTATACAAGTGGTCACCGTACTCACCTAGACCGTAAGCTGTCATTGTTGCACTGAAGGAACAACAGCATTTCTCCCCATGGGTCCCCTGGAAGCTTGACAGGCAGGTAAGCAGCTCATTAAGATCATCAGCTTAGAAGGTCCCTGAGTCACCGATTCCATCACCCACCAATTAGACCCAGCATGAAATACACAGCTAAGCCCAGACAGCTTCATGTAGGTCATATATTCCTCACTGTCTGTGAGTTCAGGGGTGTCATTCTGATGTCTTAACCACCAGAGTAATGGCAAACATATGCTAAGGTAATCAGGGGAGAACATATCTTCTGATGAAAACCTGGGAAATACATCTAAAGATGGTTGGTTTTGAAATGCTGAATTTAATAATGCAAGAATTAATCCATAATCACAGAATAACTACAGAATAAACTCAATGCAAAAATAAAACATCTGAATTGCATAAAAGAATGCAAAAAAAGAATTATCTAAACCTTACAACTACCCTGTGCTTGGGATATTGTTTATAAAGGAATGGACTCTTCATTAGGGACTGTAGTGACAGGGCAAGGGGTAACGGGTTCAAACTTAAACAGGGGAAGTTCAGGTTAGATATTAGGAAGAAGTTCTTCACTGTGAGGGTGGTGAGGCACTGGAATGGGTTGCCCAAGGAAGCTGTGAATGCTCCATCCCTGGCCATGTTCAAGGCCAGGTTGGACAGAGCCTTGGGTGACATGGTTTAGTGTGAGGTGTCCCTGCCCATGGCAGGGGGGTTGGAACTGGATGATCTTAAGGTCCTTTCCAACCCTAACTATTCGATGATAATACGATAAAATGAAAACAGAGACAATGCTGTCCGGATGTGGAAATCAGTATATCCCAACAGAGTTAGATGCTGGAGGAATATCTGAAGAAATGCCCTGACCTGTGATTAGAAACTCAGTCTTCATCCTGCATGGTTAGATGAGACTGAAATGTGATGGTGTGTCCAAGACATCACACAGGAAGGACCAACAGTATTTAGCTTTTATTTTCTCTGTCTGACTACAGCTGACAGAGCACTGTAAAGGGACACATTTCAGCTGTGCAAGAGTGGTCAGTGGGATTTCCTGAAGTCATCTCCCCTTCCCGATCCTCCTCGAGGCAGATCTCAACAGGCACTAGTTTTCTGCTTGAAGACAGTTGTAGCTGGAGAACAATCTCATCTGGCTGTTTGATTAGAAGGTGGAGGACTTCTAATCTGCTGAGGAATTAGAAGGTGAAGGAATTCTAGCACTGAGGGGGGCTACTTTTGTCTGAAACCACTTGCTGAAATCCTCTTCTGGCATCTGCACAACATTCTCACGTACAAACTGAAACAGAAAAAGGTTTTCCCTGAGCTTTTGATTAACATATAAGAGAGAGATAATATGCGGGAAAATGTGATGTAATGACAGAATAAACGTAATGGCTTCTGCAGTTAGTACAGCACTTTGCATCACCTAATATTTTTAGTGTAACTTCCTGAAGAGATGGATATACTCTAAAATGAAATAAAAGGAAAACTCTACAATCTTCATTGCAATTTATATCCTGAATCTTTCCAAGTCTCCTGTTTTAAACTTGCAGCTGTGTTCTTCATACCACTGCAGTACATACATTAAAGCAATTTGAAGTTAAATGAGAACTTCATCTGGAATCTCTGTCAGGCTACATTCAGTGTTGCTGCTCTTGCTCCTAAAATGCGACAGTTTTCTTTATTCCGCTCAGAAAGAGCACCAAGGCCCTCCTTCCTCTGTGGCTATTTTCAAAAGATGTATAAATAAATAGACAGGGGATTCAGCTCACCCAGTTTTCTCCATTACTATTATGCTAACATTAGGGATCAAAATGCAAAAGGAACAGAATGGAAGAAGCAAAGAAATATATCTAAAACCAGCCAGCAACAGAGACCTGTCTATTGAACATTAAGGCAAGGCTGCCTCCCTGGTTGTGCAAATTAGTGCAAAAGACAAAATAGTTATTTTTACAAAACATCAAGAAAATACAGACAGTGTGATCAAAGGCAAAATACCTTTGCCTTTGTATGGCACTATATATATAAAATGCGCAATAATCTCCTGCCTCTCAGAGATTTCTGTTCCTGTGGATGAGGGGAAATGACTGTGATGAGAACAAAAAACACGAGGTGGCATCATTGCCATTTTTTTGTGAGCTACCTGGTAAGGCTACAAATTATAAGCATTCTAAATGTATTCTCTTCCCTTTCTTGTATCCTTCCTCTTCTACCATTTACTTCTAGAGCTACAAGAATTGAGCTCAACTTAAGATCTTGAGAAGCAGATTTATTTTCTTTGTAATGTTTCTGAAGCAAAACAATGATCTGCAGAGTTCCTGGATCACTGACATAATGTATTACTTGAATAGCTCAGGGATGTAACCACTAGGATGACAGGCGTTTTCAGAACTCAACAAGTTAATGTTTCTTGTCAAGTGTCCTAACAATTTATGACAGATGTCAGTTTTACTGCAGTGGTGAATAAAACAGTGACACAATGATACTGATTAATAATCCAATGCTTGTCATAACATCTTTCTTCTGAGCAGTTCAAAGTGCCTTGTAAGAAGTAAATAGTACCATCTTCATTTAGTGAGATCCTAAATGATTTAAGCTGGTAACTGTCTACTGTGTGAGTTTCACACATAGGTACCTGCTCTCCCCACCCTCCTCACACAGAGAGTCAAGAACTGGACTCATCTCACCTCCACAGCTGCAGCAATTTCTGGAGAACACAACTCCCACAAACGCAGATCATCCAGAACCTTAAGAAAGGTCTCTGGATCAATTTTCAAGTCAGGATTCTTGCTGTATTTTTCCAGTTTCTTTAAGATTTTCTGGATATAATGGTCATTCTTCACAGACTCTGGGAGTCTGGCAAGCAATACAGGAGCCCTTTAGCAGAAAGAACAGCAATAAAAGAGGAGCCAGGGGAACAGCTGCATATCTGATTAGGAACTTTAGGCTTTATCTTGCATTTCTGCCACTTCACCACCTCCATAACTTCCACAGGAAAAATGGCTCTTTGGGGAATGCAATGCTCAGTGTAATTCAAAGTGAGTCATTGAATGGTCTGGGTTGGATGGGACCTTTAATGTGAATAACGTGAAAGAGCTTTACTTTATTGGATTTCTACACCAATTTCCTTTGCAGGGCACTGAAAAAGATGCTTTCTCATTGTCCATTTACATTTGGGATGACGAACTTGGGCGTGAAAGGAAATAATAAAATCCTAACAAATGTTTCCATTTCCCCTCTCATCTTTTCTCCATTTATTTTGTTTAACCTCTAGGGGTTTTCCAGTGCAGTCCATGCCTGATCTGACACACTTTCTGATTGTCTTTACTCTCCCTTTTCCCTGTACTATCATCATTCTCCTTTCTCTGTGTGCTGACATAAATCTCACTGATGTAAGTGCACTGTAACATGCTGTCTTTACCACTTCACTCTGAATATAAAGATTCAGGAGAATTACACATTACAATAAAAATAAAACTCTTGTGAAAACACTGCCTTTTCTTTTAATGTTCTGCGTAAATTCTGCAGTGCTGCTTTGACAGTCCTGGAGTGTTCCAAACCTTTCTAGAATGTGCATGACTGGGGCGTGCTGCAGTTTTCACTGGAAAGGGCTGAGGATTTGGCAGCACATGAGCAGGAAGTGCTGCCTCCCCCCAGTTTAGGATATATGTCACTGAGACAGCAGGAGACAGGTAAGGAATTTCTTCCTTAAACCAGTGAAAAAAGGAAACACAGAGGTTCTATCTGCAGTAGGGCCAGCTCTCTACTCAGTAGTATGCTGCTGGTACCTGTAGAGCCAGCTCTTTATTATCACTACCTGGATTACCCAGGTTACCATAACTATGCCACACACAGGCCTTTTTATGACTCATCCATGCATTAAGATACTTTGAGAAAGGAAGCCATGCTCAGTGCACTCTCACATCACACTTTTCATATTTTGCATTATTTTTGGGTTTTCTTACTTCATGAGAGAGATAACCAGACTGAGAGAATAAACTAGTAAAATGCTCCTGTTTTCTTGGCAAGGCAGTGTTAGCAAGAGGGTAGAGAACAGCCCCGTCGTTCATGACGGAAGCGGTACGGTGAAAGCAGCTCCTCTGCCATTACTTCGTGTCTCCACAAGGGGGGTGACCAGCCTTCTTAGAGATCTCACACTCCATACCCCTCAGGGACAGCATGATGCCGAACAGGCCTGGCGTGGAAAGCTGTCCTCAGGTAACTATGCTGGAGCGGCCAAAGTAAGACAGCCTCCTCAGGTAACTATGCTGGAGCGGCCAAAGTAAGACAGCCTCCTCAGGGTGGAGGCACGATTTTCATGTGAAGGAACAGCACACTCACAGTACTATTCTTGCATAGGAAGAACAGTAAAAAGTCATATTGGTATAGTCTCCTTTATGCTTGTGGAGTTTTGTCCAAATTAAGGCTTCCAGTGGCTCTATAAGTATAAAAGCAAAACAACATCCACTCCAGTTTCATGACTTATTTACATGCCAGATCTTAAATTCAGGGGACAGCTGGAGCATAGATGTTTGACAATTAAAGCCAGTGTTCTGCTAGATAGGCCAAGACTAGGTTTGTTAATTAATGCATGACTGATGTGTGCTTGACATGTCCTGTGCCACCTGCATTTTGGATCCGATATGAGAAAAGGACTGTTTTTCATTATCTCAAATGGTGATGGACAGAAAGCTTACTAGCCTACGAGATCAAAAGAGGGCAGGCTGAAAAACACCATTCTGTGTAGTTTGTGTATTCTGTAATCCCACGTCCAAGGAGTTCTCACAGACACGGCAATAAGGAACATACTGTGAGTTTGCTGAGGTATTCAGGTAGGCTATTTCTAATATGTGATCTGGAAGCTGATCACTGGATACAGCTATTACCCTTTCAAACATAAACCACCAGTAATTTCAAACCTAATACACTAGTAATTTGCAGAACTGCTGTAACTGGGAAGCATTCAGGTGATCCCTGTAAATGTTGCAGTATTAGCCATGTGCAGTTCAAATGCTGGCAGGGAAATGCTTTGCTTCTTATCATGGATGGACAGATAGACTCAGTTTCCTTTGCCATCAGCTTTAGTACTGTGAATGTTCAGTTCAGTAAGAAGTTGTGAATCTAACCCATGTACATTTATACCGTATCTCTCATCTTTGGGGTACAGTGCATTTTACATACTTCCTGGTGACGGAAGTCTGCTATAAAGCTGCACTGGGGATGGTGTGTGAATGCAAGCACTGAGTGCCTTTTGCCCAATATCACTGGAGAAGAACTCTTTATTCTCTCCTTTCTTACAAGAACTCTTTATTCTCTCCTTTCTTACCATTTCCCATTAAACTATTTGCTGAGCAGGCCAGGATCTGCTCCTAGACATCACATCAGTATTTTTGCTGCTACCAGTTTAAAGAGTCTGCATTTCCAGCAACAGATTCAATGGTTTCTGGTGATACTTTGCTTTAGGGAGGAAAAAAAATATAAAAGCTCTTTTGTACTAAAGGCAGAACTCTGGGACCCTGATCATCTCATCTGAATGAGGGTTGCTCCATCCCTGGCAGGGTTCAAGGCCAGGCTGGACGGGGCTTGGAGCAGTCTGGTCTAGTGGAAAGTGTCCCTGCCCATGGCAGAGGGTTTGAACTGGATTGAGCTTTCAGGTCTCTTCCAACCCAAACCATTTTATGATTCTATGATTCCTTACCAGTTTAGTTCATCCTCTTCTTGTTCTCTCTCAACTCTCATGCTCAGCTGTCTTATTCTGTCCAATTCTTTTCTGAAATTCTTTGATTGTTTCATAGCCTTGTATTTTTGGTAACATCGCTCTTCCTGCTTCCTACAAAAAAACCTCTTAAAAGTTAGATCTGTGTTGTAAACATTACCATGCTTCTACATAGCTAACTGGGAAGATAACAAAGAAGGGAGAAAACCATGAATGTGAAGATCATGTTGTATGGTCAGTCTGGACACTAATAACAATTCTGGCTTTTGCAGTGTCCTGTATACATTCATATTTCTACAAACATATTAAAAAGTGTTTATGGTTTATATCAGCTCTAGGCTGTAGGTAAGAAACAAGCTTCAAAATTAAAACATTTAAAGTGAAATTCAATCTCCACTTTCTACAGGTATCCACTACTTAAAACCAAACTGAATCCTGTACAGTGATGTAGGGTAAAATACTATTCAAAATATAACAGAAGAGAGGTGGAACAGAGTGGAGTGACTTTGAGGTCCTTAACACAAAAGGAATGGAGACCTGCTTGAGTGAGTCTAAAGGAAGCCATGGAGATGCTGCGAGGGCTGGAGCAGCTCTGCTCTGGAGCCAGGCTGAGAGAGCTGGGTTGGGTCAGCCTGGAGAAGAGAAGGCTCCCTAAGGGGAGACCTTAGAGCAGCTCCAGTGCTTAAAGGGGCTAAAAGAAACCTGGAGAGGTGCTTTGGACAAGGGCCTGTAGGGACAGGCCAAGGGGAATGGCTTTAACCTGCCGGAGGGAAGATTGAGATGAGCTCTTAGGCAGAAGCTCTTCCCTGTGAGGGTGCTGAGGTGCTGGCACAGGGTGCCCAGAGAAGC